>PVHY01012467.1:0-44410 GCA_004024945.1 Uropsilus gracilis | reverse complement strand
TATCAACTCAGTCCCAGTCCGAGGTAAAGTTAGGTTGAATAGGCAGGGTCCATACAGATGCAAATGGCCAGGCTGCCTCCTTCCCAGGCTGTTTCCATGACAACAGCCGGGAGACGCCACAGTCTGCTCCAGGTAGGGAGCGTATCCTACCTGTCTCAGGTGGTGCGGGTGGGCTACCTGCTTCTCTCAGCAGGGTCGGAGTCCCCTTTGCAGCTGCCTCTTTTGTCCGCGAGAGCCTCAGTTCGCTCTCAGGACTTTGGGATGGGCGCCGTTAACTCCAGGTGGGTTCCTTCCCCACCCCCGTTATCCACTTCTTTCAATTGTTGATGGAATTTAGCAGTGAAACCATCTCTCAACTTTTCCTTGTGGAAATTTATTTTGATTACTATTTATAATCTCTTCATTTTTATAGGCTCATTCAGATTTTGTGTTTTCTGTTTTAGTGAATATTGATAGTTTTCATATTTCTGGGAATTTTCTTTTTTGTCTAAGGCATACAGTTGTTCATTATATTATGTTGCAATCCTTTTCATTTCTGTCATCAGTGGTAATATCACCATTTCCATTCCTGATATTATTCAATTTGCCCCAATTTTATTGACTTTCCAATAAAAATATAATTTTGGTATTACAGCTTCATAGCTTCATATGTGCATATGATGTGCTCACCCTTCATGAAAGCACCAGGGCTAATACCCAGTCACCTTTCCAAAACAGGACTGCTGAGAGCCATACCAAAGGCTGTAGCTATATTTATGAAATATGGGTCTATGGTGGGTCAAAAACAATGTCCAAAATGTGACAGGATACTATCTATGGGTATTCACCTACACACATATTTGCAAGATATGTTAGGCTCTAGGAATAACAACAATGGGGCTTACTTTACAAATAAGGGAAGCAAATAGCTTACTGTAGGCATGAGTGACCATCTGCCTCACTGCAGATAGTGTACTAGACAGCATACACCAGAAGTTAGTGGAGTGCTGGTCACCTGTTAATAGTGCTAGAAAGCCCTGGCTGGTAGTGATGTCACCACTGCTTATCAGGAGTTGATGTCAAATATGGTTCATTAAAGAGCTGTGCTAACAGCTCTTTGTGAGTTTTTGGACTACACCAAGAAAAAACAAGATTAGGCCTAGGACCTTTGATGCTCCTTCCAGGGGCAATGTCAGAGACAGAACTTGGTCTCTTTGAGGGTGTACAGCAGAAGCTGTACCTTCCTTGGAGTTTGGTCTTTTTTCTTTGGAGACCAGGAACAGAGTCCTTCCTCAGCTCTCTCCAGCCCTATCATCTTTTATTTCCTTTGAAAGTGTCTTATGGTTTCCAGTGTATTGTTTCCTTCATTTCCTTTGCTAAGTTTGCACCTAGATATTCCATTATACCTCTAATATATTACCTACAGATTTTTATACATTGATTTTGTATTTTGTCACTTTACTGTATTTACTTTTCTAGTCTTTTTATTTCCAGTTTTTAATTTCTATTACTTTTGATAGTATCTTTCAAATTTGCTGTGTATATTATCATGTAATCTGTGGATAGAAATAATTTTACTTCTTTTGTAATTTAGATTCCTTTTTTCTCTTACAACTATCTAACTGCTCTGGTTAGGAATCCCAATATATCTTGAACTATAGTGGTGAAAATGACACTTATGTCTTTTTCCTTATTTTAGGGAATACTTTCAGTTTTTCACTATAGAGTGTGATATTAGCTGATTATGTTAAGCTAATTTCATTCCCATTTTCTGAATTTTTTAAAATTATAAATAGGTATTAAATCTTATCAGCACCTTTTCAGTGTCTTAAAATAATCATGTGATTTTTTTTTTTTTTTGAGACTAGATCTCAAAAATAGCACTAAAAAGCACTGGCTGGCAGTGACACCACTACCAGCCAGTGCTTTCTAGCACTATTTTTGACCATGGAACCACAGGCTCACATTGCCCGTGGTACCACAGACTCAAGCAATCCCTAGCCTCAGCTTCCCAGGTAGCTAGGATTACTGGCACATGGCACCATGCCCAGCTATTTTTTGGGACTAGGTCTTGCTGTGTTGCTCTGGGCAGGACTCCAACTGTGATCCCCAGACCCCACCACAACTTCATAAGCTGTTGGTTATAGGCATGCACCACCATTGTGCCTGGCAATCATGTGATTTTATTATTTTTTTTTTTCATATATTGAAACAACCCTGAATCTCTAGAATTAATCCCACTTGGTGATGATAGGGACACTGAATATGTTTCTGTATTTGATATGCCAAGATGTTGTGGAGAATTTTGCAGCTATTTTCATCAGATGTTGATCTATAGTTTGGTTTAGTTTTGGTGTATTGGGTAATGTTGGTCTTAAAAGTATGTTTGGGAACTTTCTCCTCTCTTCAAATTTTTGAAGAGTTTGAGAAGGGAAAGTTTGGTAGAATTCACTATAAATAATCTGATCTTCACCTTTTGTTATTAAGGATTTCAATTTGTATTTTAGTTCTGTGCTTGTGATTGGTTTGTCAAGCTATTTCTTTTTTGTTCAATTGTCAAATTTGTCTGATTGTCTAATTTGTTCGCATAAAGACAATGACTAGTCTTACAATTGTATTTGTGTGGGGTCTGTTGTAATTCATTTGTGATTCTCTGTATTTGGGTTTTCTATATGTTTTTTGTGAGCATAGATAAAGGTTTATCAATTTTAACTTTATATACAGATTTTAGTTTATTGATTTTTTTTGAACTGTGATTTTGGTTTCTATTTTGTCTGTTTTTGCTCTAATTTTAATTATTTTCTTCATTCTACTAGTTTTTTTTCCCAAATATAATCCTTCATCTCTCTTCTAAATTATTAAGGATTTTTGAGATTTCTCTTGTTTATTTTTGTGGACTATTTTGCTGTATACTTCTGTCTCCATATTGCTTTTATGCATCTCATAGAGTAGCTTGTGTCTTCATTTTTGATAATCTCCAATTTTGTATTCCTTCTTTGACTGCTTCATTGACCCAAGGGTTATTCAAAGACATCTTATTTAGTTTCCATATATTTGGATTATATATATTTTTGGGAGGGGAGTTGTCCTTTTTTATGGTTGATTCTGGCTTCCTCGAGATTAGACAAGATGCTATAATTTTAGTTTTCATGTTTTTTGAGACACATGCACTTGGGAAAATAATATATGCATTTCTTTGATGATGGAAGACTGTGTAGATGTATATATATCAATGACAGTTATATCTTTTTGAGAAATTGTTTTTGTTAATCTTTGTCTGTTTTCATCACTAATTGCTTTTTTGTTGTAAGTTTTAATTTATCACATGTAAGGAAAGTACCTACTTTTTTCTTTGTGTTAATTGTCTTGAAAAACCTAGGTCTACCTGTTTACAGTCTATATTTTTCTGAAGATCTAAAGTCATCTTCATATTCAAAATATTCAGTCTCTTAACTGGTGAGTTCAGATTATTCACTTTTAGAATGATTGATTGATGATATATGAGACTTATTTAATGTTATTTCCTCTTTGTTTCTTAGTTGTTTTATCTTCTGCTGTTTCTTTGACCTTATGTTTTTATTTGGTTTCTCTTTGTGCAACTTTACCTATCCTTTCTTCCAAGAGACTCTGCTTTAATTTTTTGCTTTGTGGTAACTGTAAGGGTAGTATCAAGCTTTCTATATCTAAAATAGTCCTTTTTAATGTTGGCTTCAACACATCATTTGATTTGTATTGATTCTATTATTTTCTCCCCCACCTCAATCTTTTTTTTTTTTTTTTGCTGTCTCATATTACTACTGTTTATACCTCTGATTCAGTTTTGCTATTATCACCTTGCTCACGATTTTCCCTTTTCTTTTCCTTTTCATGTAGAGCTCCTTTCAACATTTCTTGTTGTACAGGTCTGGTGGTGGTAAATTACATTTGTTTTCTCTTTTCTTAGAAAGGCTTTATCATATTTGAATGATAATTTTGCAGGGTAGAATATTATTTGCTGGCAGTTTTTCTCTTTTAGGATTGTAAATATGTCACTACTCTCTTTTCTTTTGATGGTATCTGTTGAAAAATCTGATGAAAGTCTGACTGAAATACTTTTATGTTGCATTCTCTTTTTTCTAGCAGCTTTAATAAAAGCTTTTGATAATTTAACAAGGATATATCCTGTAGACTTTCTGACTTTTGATAATTTAACAAGGATGTATCTTGTAGAGGTTGCTTTGCTTTTAGAAATTCAAGTGTTCTTGCTGCTTCCCATATTTCATTCTTTCCCTGTATTTGGGAAGTTTTTAGTTGTTATTTCTTTGCTAGGGTCTTTTTTCTTTTTCTGCCTTCACTTTCTGACATATCGTTTCTCTTCTAATTGAGTTTGATATTTCTTATAGTTTCTTCATTTTTTTCCTAATTCATTTATCTTCTATTTCTACTTGAGTAATTTTTTTTTGGGGGGAGGGAGTGGCAAAGATTCAAGACTGCACAGCTCTGATTTGTAGTTTGTAAGTTTTTTTTTCTTTTAGTATTTCTTTTATTTACTTTTGTGTATAGATTGCATTATTGTGTACCCTGGAGTTTTCCCATTTCCCTAACATCTGTTAACCATCTTAATCTTTTGTGCCCTCTGCCTCCCCTATTTTTCCCCATACCCCTCTCTCGCTCTATTGTTCAGTTCTGTTGGTTTCTAATTTTTTTTATTCATTTGTTTTTTCCCCTATATCCTTAGTATAAGTGAGACCATCCCATATTTCTCTTTTTCTTTCTGGCTTATTTCTGCTAATATGAGTCCTTCTAGTTCCATCCATGTTGCTGCAAAAGACGTTTGTCCTCTTTGGTTGATGCATAGTATTCCATCATGTACTTATACCACTTTTTTTTTTCAGTCATTCATTGGTTTTGGGGCATTTAGATTGTTTCCATATCTTGGCAATTGTAAACAGTTGCAATAAACATGTGCGTACAGGTGTCCTTTTTAATTCGTGTTTTCATGTCCTTTGGGTAGATTCTCAGTAGTGGGATTGCTGGGTTGAATGGTAATTCCACTTTCAATTGTTTGAGGGTCCTCCTTACAGTCTTCTGTAGTGGCTGGACCAGTTTGCACTCCCACCAGCTGTGTAAGAGAGTTCCTTTTTCTTCACATCCGTGCCAACACTTCTTGTTGCCCGTTTTTTAAATATGGGCCATTCTTACTGGTGTAGGATGGTATCTCAGTGTGGTTTTAATTTGCATTTCCCTGATTATTAGTAATGTGGCACATTCTTTCATATGTCTATTGGCCATCTGTATTTCCTCTTTGGTGAAGTGTCTTTTTAGTTCTCTCCATTGTTTGATGGGGCTTTTTGCTTTGTTTTTGATGAGTTGTGTGAGCTCTTTGTGGATTTTTGTTATCAGACCCTTATCACTTATTTGGAGGGAAAAAATTTCTCCCAGTTGGTTGGGTTTCTTTTTGTTTTGTTTATTGTTTCTTTTGCTGTACAGAAGCATTTTAGTTTGATGTAGTCCCAGCTGTCCGTATTCCTTCATTTTTTTTTTTTTTTTTGCCAGCTGTGGATGTTTCCAGAAATGGATTTCTGAAGTGAAATTCATGGAAGGTTTGCCCAGGTTTTCCTCTATGTATTTTATGGTTTCAGGTCTCACATCCAAGTCTTTTATCCATTTTGAGTTGATTTTTGTACAAGGTGTGAGTGTTATCTTGGGTTTTTGTGTTTTAGTTTTTTCGATGTCATGGTCCAGTTTTCCCAGCACCATTTAATGAAGAGGCTTTCTTTGTTCTGGTGTATGTTTTTTGCCCCTTTGTCAAAGATAAGCTGACCATATTTGTGCAGTTTTATTTCTGGGCACTTAATTCTGATCCATTGGTCTGTTTATCTGTTTTTGTACCAGTACTATACTGTTTTAATTACTATGGCTTTGCAGTATAGTTTGAAGTCTGGTTTTGTAATACTTCCATTTTCTCTTCTGTTTGCCAAGAGGGTTTTGGCTAATTGTCTTTTGTTTTTGCATATGAATTTCAGTAATTTCTCTTCTATCTCTTTAAAATGTCATTAAGGTCTTTATTAGAATTGCATTGAATCTGTAGATTGCCTTTGGTAGTATGGCCATTTTGATAATGTTAATTCTTCCAATCCATAAACAGGGAATGTCTTTCCATTTTTAATGTCCTCTTCTATTTCTTTTAAGGATGTTTTTTAGTTTTCTTTATATAGTTTCCTTTATATCTTTTGTTAGGTTAATTCCCAAGTATTTAATTTTCTTTGATGCGATGGTAAGTGTGGTGGTTTTTAAATTTCTTCTTCTGATTGATTCTTTGATATATGAATGCTTTTGATTTTTGTGTGTTGGTTTTATATCTAGCTACCTTACTGAATTGATTTGTAATTTCAATTAACTTTTCTGTTGATTTTTTTTTTTTGTTTGTTTTCCACATGGAGTATCATATCATCTGCATATAGTGGTAGCTTTATTTCTTCTTTCCCTATTTGAATTTCTTTTATGTCGTTCTCTTGTCTTATTGCCCTAGCTAGGACTTCCAGAACTATGTTGAAAAAGAGTGGAGAGAGTGGGCATCCTTGCCTGGTTCCAGATCTTAATTGAAATGATTTTATTTTTTTCCCCATTGAGGAAGATGTTTGCTGTGGGTTTGTTGTATATAGCTTTTATCATGTTGAGGTATGTTCCATTTATACCATTTTTTTCCCACGGTTTTCATCATGAATGGATGTTGAATTTGATTGAATGCTTTTCCCGCATCTATTGATATGGTTTTTGTTTTTCTCTTTGTTGATGTGATGGACTATGTTGATTGATTTTTGGATGTTGAACTCTGTGCCCCTGGGATGAATCCCACTTGGTCATGGTGAATAATCCTTTTTAATGCACAGTTTGATTCGGTTTGCCAGGATTTTTTTTTCATGTAGTTTATAGACCTTTATTTATTTTTATTTATTTATTTGTTTGTTTATTTATTATTTAAAAAAATTTGTGGGAAGAAAACAAGTTACATATAGATAGGTATACATATTACAATACCATTATTACAAAATTATAACCATGCAAAATAATATATTATTTTCTGATGTGTGATTTAAAAGTTTCAAATACACGGGAATGACAAACATCAAATCCAGTGTACTGATTATTATTTCTGGGAATGTATAATGGGGAATAGGATAGAAGAGATATCCACAGAGAATGTCAACTATCTCTGTGATGGCTGGTTTATTTAAATTTAATTTAAATTTGGCATGTAAATGTGTATTTATATTTATATTACATTATTGTGTACCCTGGGGCTTTCCCACTTCCCTAACACCTGTTAATCATCCTACTCTTTTGTGCCCTTTGCTTCCCCGCCTTCTTCTCCCTCCTCCTCTTTGGTTTGCCAGGATTTTGTTTAGAATTTTTGCGTCTGTGTTCATTAGGGAGATTGGTCTATAGTTTTTTCTTTGTGCTATCTTTGTTTGGTTTTGGAATTAGTGAAATGTTTGCTTCATAGAATGTATTTGGTAGTTTTCCTTTTTCAGTTTTTTGAAAGAATTATAATAGTATAGGTGTTATTTTCTCTTCAAATATTTGGTAGAATTCATTTGTGAAGCCATATGGACCTGGACTCTTGTTTTTGACTGCCTCAATTTCATTGCTTGTGATTGACCTGTTTAAGTTCTCTATTTCTTCTTTGTCCAGTTTTGGAAGGGTGTATCATTTGAGGAGTTGTCCTTTTCTTCCATTTGTTGTATTTGTTTGCATATAAGTGTTCATAATAGTCTCTAATTATCTTTTGGATTTCAGCTGTTTCTGTTGTAATATCTCCCTTTTTGTTTATGATCCTGTTTGAGTTTTCTCTCTTCTTTGTGAGCCTTGCTAGGGGTTTATCAATTTTATTTACTTTTTCAAAGAACCACTTTTGGTTTTGTTTGCCATCTTGATGGTCTTTTGATTTCTATTTAATTTATCTCTGCTTTTACTTTTATTATTTATTATCTTCTGCTGGGTTTTGGGATTTTTTTGGGGGGGTTGTTCTTTTTCTAGATCCTTGAGTTAGGAGATTAGATTATTTCCTTGGGTTGTTTCAATTCTTTTTATTTGGGCCTGCATTACTATGAATTTTCCTCTTAATGCTTCTTTTGCTGAGTCCCACACATTTTGGAATGTTGTGTTATCTTTTTCTGTTGTCTCCATGTATATTTTAATTTCTTCTTTGGTTTCCTCTTTTACCCACTGATCTTCCAAAAGCCTGTTTCTGTCTCCATGTAGTATATACTCTCCTTATTTTCTTTTCATTGTTGATTACGATTGGAGAAAAAGGTTGGTATTATCTTAATCATTGTGTATTTATTCAGGTTTGCCTTTTGACCTAATATATGGTCAATTTTAGAGAATGATCCATGTGCATTTGAAAAGAAAGTGTATTCTTTTTCTTGGAGGGTGCAGTGTCCTGTAGATACCTATTAGATTCATTTTGTCTAGATCTTCCTTTAAACCGTTTGAGTAGTTTCTGTTTTGTTGATCTGTCTTTTGGTGAGGGTGGAGTGTTAAAATCTACCACATATGTATTCTCACCAATATTTGTTTTCAGTTCTGCTAGTAGTTGTTTTATATTTTTGGTGCTCCTTCATTATGTGAATATATTTTGATAATTGTTATGTCTTTTTGGTGGATTGACCCCTTAAACATTAGGTAGTGAAATTCTTTGTCTCTTGTCACTTTTTTTAGTTTGAAGTCTGCTCTGTGTGATATAAGAATGGTGACCCCTGCTTTTCTGTGGTGACCATTTGCTTCTAATGTAGTTTTCCAGCCCTGTACCTTCAATCTATGCTTATCTTTAGAGATCAGATGTGTTTATTGGAGGCAGCAGAATGTTGGGTTCTGTTTTTTGATTCAGTTTGCAACTCTATGTCTTTTGATTGCTGTGTTTAGACCATTGACATTTAGAGTGATTACTGATGTTTGAGATTCTAACATTGGTTTTCTGGTAGTCATTTTGAGGTTTTCATTTGGTTCCTTGTTTTGTTTGTTCTATTTATTCTTCTTAAGGTGTTGATCTTAAGGACACTTGCAAAATTTCTTGGGGTGAGGGTTTAGTGGTAGCAGATTTCTGGAGACTTGCCTGCCAGGGAAGGTTCCAATTTTTCCTTCTTATCAGAAGGCTAGCTTTGCAAGGTAGAGTGTTCTAGGTTGGCATTTTTTTTCTTGGAGTTTATTTGTCTTGGAATTTTGTGGCTCCATTCTCTCCTTGCCTGGAGTGTCTCTTCAGAAAAATCTGAGGGCATCCTAATGGGTTTTCCTTTCTAAGTTATCTGTTTCTTCTTTCTAGTCATTCTCATTTTTTCCTTACCTTGGGATTTTGGATCTTTTACAGTGAAGTGTGTTACTATGGCTTTTCTTTCATTAAAGTAGTTTGGTGTCCTTTTCCTTCCTGTGTATCTATTTTCAGTTCCTTCTTCAGATTTGGAAAGTTCTCCTCAATTGTTGCATTAAAAAACCTTTTAGTTCCCATCACTCTGTTCTCTCCGTCTGGGATTCCAATTACTCTTATATTTCCTTTCTTTAAGGAATCCAATGGATCTTTGAGCTTTTCTTCAGTCTTCTTACTTTGTCTCTCTTTTTTTCTTTCTTTGTCCGCTCTATTTCTGTGTCCTTGAGTACCCTGATTCATTTTTTCATTTCATCTAATCTGCTTCTACAGCTTTTCCCTGCCTTTTTGAGTTCATCTATTGCAATTCCTAAATCCTGTATCTCATTCAATTTCATTTTTAGGGATTCATTTTCATTCTTCAAACTGAAGATCAACAAGATGTTGATCAATTTATTCATATTGATGCTTTCTTTATATTTTTCTACTTCCTTTAATGCATTAAATGCTTCTATCACTCTGCTGTGCTTTTTCCCTTATCTGTTGAAGTGCTTTTATAATGTTGAGTTTGAAGTCTTTGTCTGAAATACAAGTCATTTCTTCCATGTCTTCCTTGGTGTTTTCTAGAGATTGTCTTTTCTTTGGTGGTGATGTATTGTTTTCCATAGGGCTTGCTTGCATGTCTACAATTTTTCTCCTTACTGTGCTTTGCTTTTGGGTTTGTTCTACATATTGAGCAACCGTGGCTCTGGTGTTGGTGGGCATGTTGACTGGAATGTTTTCCAGATTGTGAGTAAATTAGAATTATAGTGGCTCTGGTGTTGGTGGGCATGTTGACTGGAATGTTTTCCAGATTGTGAGTAAATTAGAATTATAGTTTACTAATTTGCACTGGTGCCATGACAGTGGCACCAGTAACTTCTCAGCTCACCTACAAAGGGGCAGGGCAGGTTCTGTCAGGACTCTGGGTGAGTGGGGCTGTCTATGGCTGTAACGTAGGGAGGGGGTCTCTAAGCAGGCTAGGAGCATACCATGGCTTCCTGGCTTACCTACGAGGGGACAGGGCAGATTCCATAGTACCCTGGTGGGCAGGATTGGCTGTGGTGGTGAAGCAGGGATTTGATCTTCAAGCAGGCTTGTAGCACACTGTGGCTTCCCAGCTCTACTTTAGTCATTTGTATATTTGTATCTTCAACTTACAAATTTCTCTTTTCTGCCACCTTAAGCATACTTAATGTACTTTCCATATTTATCTTCATTTCATTCAGAACCTCTTTGTGTGTCTTTATAATGTGTTCAATCTCTATAGTGAATAGCTTTATCTTGATCTCTTTTTAAAGATGCTGGGCCCATCTTTCTGTGTTTGAATTGCTACAACTTTATTCAGCTTTTATAAGATTGTCTTTCTAAAATCTTTGTGTACTAGGTCCTTGAATTCTGTGTTCTTTGTGTAGGTTTCTAGACTTCTATTTTCATTTTTCAGTCTTTCCATTCTTGCTTCCTATTCATGTGCCACTTTATTTTCTTTTTTCTGGCTGGAGTTCTGTGAATTTAATTTTATCTTCTTTGTTTAATTTGGTGGGAGGAGGGGAAAATAGAGTGCAAAGACTCAGTTTCAGTATTGGGGAAGGAGGGTTATTATAGATGGATATATTTCATTGCTTCTTCTTCAGATTAAATTATGTTCACTGCTCCACTGAGTACAAATTCCAAAGTCTTGCATCCTTGACACTTTTCTGCTCTCCCTGGAAGAAGGTTGGAATTCTGCCATACATGCTGTCAGCAACCAGATTATCCATTACTGGACAAACACCCTGGCACCCATGTCTATGCTAGTCTGCATCTCCTACTCCACTGAGAAGTGCTCTTAAGAAACTCTACAAGCCTGGTCCATGCATTGCACTACTTGTGTTTAGCTTGTGCTTGGATCCTGTGTTCTGCCTAGTGCTGGTCTTTGCCATTCACAGTAGGACTCTCTTCAGACTCAGATTCCCTTACTTCCTAAGGTGTGGGGAATGGTGCTCCTTCACACACATGCACCATGCACATGTTCTCAGTAAAAGGGTTCCCTGAACTGGAACCTTGCCTACAGTGCTCACTCAGCAAGCAGCATGGTATTTCACACTCCCAGTTCAGGTCACCTGTGCCAACCTAATGCAACAGAGTATATCTCTTCCCCTATTTTGTTCCTTTACCAGGCATAGCTATTTCCATGCCTACATTTCCTCTCCTACCCCACACCACCTTGATATCTTGGTGAGCCATCAACCTCAGGAAAAAAATGCATAGGCCAACCCAGTGAACCAGAAAATGAACTGGGAAAATTTAGGTATGATAACAATTTATTTCACTGGGTCTTATGGAAGAGGCTGCCTACACCTGGTATTCCACCATGTCTCCCCCTGCCTGATTCTGCATGATCCTTGTATCCTCTCTGTAGTGTCTATGCAGTTGAAGAAGTGGTCACCTTTTCCAGTCTTTACAAGTTCATTTCCGCAAAGAAACCTTTACCAGATTATCCTGGTTTCTGTAAGGGCCATATATTAGTACTCATGGTTGGTTGGGTTTGCTGCTTTTGTCTCTTGTTCGGTAGAACTGTTGCTTAAGCTATGAGATCTGGCATCACTGGTTTCATTCTAGGGTTGCTGTATAGTTTCTGCATTGAGGTGTAGGTTCAGAAGTCAGGCAGGTCACAGATCAGGCCCCTCAGTCAGATGGGGCCACTAGTTACACTTGTTGATGGGATGGTTGGTCTCCCTTGCTGCTGACTAGATTCAGACAGGATTCATGATCAGGTGGGCCACTGGCTAGGTTCTCTGGTTCAGAAAGCACCTCTGACTGGGCTTCTCAGTCAACCAGTTTAAGAAATGTTCATAGTTTTACTCAACTTACTTTGGTGATAAGAATATTCTCAGTAGAGTGTGAACTGAAAACCACTCTCCTAACAATGACCTAGTGTTTTTCATCAGCACTCTTCACTTGATCTTAGCCAAAAGGCCGAGAAGCGATTCCATCAGCACTCTTAACTCTGTTCTTATTTTGTGCTTTGCTTTGTATCTTGGGACCCTAATCCCAACCAATGCTTCACCAGGAATTCTTCTTATACTTGACAACAGGAAGTAAACAAAGAATCAGAGGTCAAAAGAGACACACAGACAGGAGAATTACAGTGTCTCTGCTCAGGGATCTGTCTCTGGAAGCAGCTAAATTTTCATGTCCTTCAATTTCTTCTGGAGGACCCACCAACATGACTCCTCCTCTCCCCTTTGCCTCTTTAGCTGCAGGACTGACAATGGCTGTCAGCTTTCTCTAGTCTGTGTTCTTCAACAATCTTTGTTCTCTTAGCTATAAGTAAGTAGTCATTGCTCCATTGAGAAAAATATTATGCAATGCTGTCACATGTAGATAATAAGAAAAATAGTGACGCTATTTCTTGCCTGTCATTACTCATATTCCTTGCATCCATAAACTAATGCAGCTCTGGCGAGTTCTATAAGGAGAAAATGTCATATTAGGCACTACAGGATCACGTGCTAACACCCAGGGCTAGATGCTGGTCTGGTTCTCTAAACTCCTAGAGCTTTAGGTAACTTAGATTTAACTCCTACTGTTTGAACTATGTCATAGAAATGCTCTCTAAAATAGCTATAACAGACACTTTTCTTCTACCAGAATTGCTTGTTCATCACAAGGGAAATCAATGGATTTGTGTGGATATGTAGATTCACGTGAAAAATTAAGAAGATTTCACATAAAAAATTAAGAAGGTTTCACTTAATAGAAATGTAAACCAAAATACACCTGGAAATATCTTTTTAGGATGAAATCCCTTATCTCAGCTATGCTTGATGCTATTTGTTCTTTTTCTGAGTAAAAGTCTCCTGCATAGAAGCATTTTCCTTCTATTTAAAACTGAGAGAATGTATAGAAAGATATTAATTGCTTAGCAGCACCTGGCACACTACACATGAGCATGCAACCACTGGTAAATGTGGTTGATCTGCCATACGTACACATGCTTTATGGAGAACTCCTGCTCTCCTCTGTAGGCCTCCCTTGACTTCTATAGTAAATGTCCTGTCCCTGAACCCACAGCACTCTGCAGACCACACATGTAATTATATCTGATGGTTCCTGATAGTCTCTGTTGAAGTTTCATCTCTAATAACTTAGAATCCCTCCAGAGAAGGACCAGCTGCTGTCCCACTTGCACCAGCTCCCCATCTCCCCCACCTCAATCTGCTTGAATCAATCTGTACTACCTGAGTGGACCCAGAAAGGATGTCCTATGTGAACATTCATTCTGAATGTCAGTTACTGTGTCCATAGGCACTTTGCTTGAGATCATTTCCATGTACATCTCAGCATATTACAGAATGAATTACAGGATTTAAAAATCCGTACAATTCAACAACAAAGGTGACACAGTTTCCTGCTTCTTTCCTCACATCTCTCCTCACATGTCATACAGCCTTACAGTTATATGGCTATAACTACTAAGAAAAGGTCAACTAAAAGCTTTTCTAAAGTTCCTAGAGTCCTGGGTACCAGCAGGTGCCTGAGGACTAAGTTATCAAGAAAGGCTGGATGGGTCAGGCATGGTGGCGCATGCCTGTAAGCAGCAGCCTAGGAAGCTGCGGCTGGGGCCAGGGATCGTGGTTCGAGTCCTGCTGGGGGAACATAGTGAGATATAGTTCCAAAAAAATATAGCAGGTGTGGTAATCCCAGCTACCTGGGAAGCTGAGGCTGAGCATTGCTTGAGTCTTTGGTACCCCCAGGCAACGTGAGTCAATGGTTCCACAGGCAAAAATAGTGAGACCTAGCCTCAAAAAAAAAAAAAAAAAAAAAAGGCTGGATGTCTAGCCCTGAGGTCCAGACTGGCAGTCTCTCTTTTCAGGGTTCAGAACTGAAGTAAAAAGAAGACCTCCTGGGCTGGGCACCCATGGTGTTAGCCATCCAGTCTGGTGATAGATAACACCTCAGTTTTTTGTTTGGGCACCATCTAT
Organism: Uropsilus gracilis; assembly: GCA_004024945.1. Lineage (NCBI taxonomy): Eukaryota > Metazoa > Chordata > Mammalia > Eulipotyphla > Talpidae > Uropsilus > Uropsilus gracilis. Next base: position 30,082 of record PVHY01012467.1, on the reverse strand, counting down.
CCCCTTACCAAGGCACATGGACTCCTCTACCCCCACATGTCAGGGAATGGACAGGTGACCCAGACCAAGTTCATGCAGGGGCTCTGGTCCCAAGGTACACCCCATCTCAGCCAAGTTTGCAGAGGTCATGACATAGATGATGATCAGTAAGTAAAGCAGGGGAGATGGGAGCTCAAAGGTGGTAGTGGGCTTCACGAGCATTCAGATATATTTACAACTAAACTCCCATTCATGCTCTCTTGTAAATATTTTCATAGTGTTTTATAGTGTTTGACAGTTTGAAAGGACTTTATATCACCTGCAACTTAAAGAAACTGATGCGTAACAAAACTTCCAGATAAACATTTGAAATAAATATTTTCACTGAACTTTATGTTTTGAAATATTAGTCATGAGAAACAATCAAATGACAATATTATGGAAAAAATACATTATAAAATTATGGAAATAATGCAATATTGATAAAGCATGGTATAAGAATAAAATTCAATAATATGAAAGAATGAAATATTGAACTAACTGGACTGATTTCTTGAGCTTGTATTTTTAGTAAGCCCAGAAAATCTTTGGGAATTTTAATGTACTAATTTCATTTCTTCTATAATGACAGACTGAGCAATTTGTCATTAAATAAAAAGGGAAAGGAGGGAAGTAGAGAGGGAGAAGGAAAAGAGGTGGGGAGAGAATAGTGAGTGATGAGACCATGACCAAAAATTGCTCAAAAATAAGAAAGTACAAATATCATTGGTAAAGTTCAAAGTTAAACCAACCTAGAGATGCAGTGCACTTCCATTTAAGAAAATGTTTTGTTGTAAACAGTGGTCTAATAATGAACATGTGGAATGAAGTTTAGACGGGACTCTGACTGCCTGAATATATTTCGTTGATGTTTGTCTACCAAAGCTTTGTAATGTCAAGGGAACACTACAACCTACACAGAAAACATTGCTAGAATGACCACACTTCATTAAATTAGAGGAACCAAAATTCCTGAAATTTCAATGCCAGTAATGTTTTATTTCAACCAGTAATTTCAAAGCATAGTGTCTTATGAAAATGACATGACAGGCAATGGACAGTAAAAGTTTGAAAAAACAAAACAAAGCAAAAACTTCCAGATAAATTGAACAGACATTTCAACTGCTAGCATTCATTACAGAATTAATCCTTCAGGAATTTCCAATATTCAGTCTCATTTCATTGTGATATTTATTTTGACTTGAGGTCAGAAGGCACTAGGGGTCCTGTGGCATCTCCGGGGCTCTCGTGCCAGGCCAGCTCACCTCTGCAACTTCTACACAGCATCACGTTTAGGTTTTATGAGGTCAGGCTGAACTTGCTCCTTACCAGTAATACTACTCAAAGCACTGTTTTTGTATTATGGCAACTGTGCTTAGATAAAGCACAGGTGAAATCTTCACAAGCCAGCCTCTTTCCCAACACACTGCTCTTGTAACCATGCATGCTCTGCACTGCTTAATTTACTGATTTCCTGAACTCTGGAAGAATAAGAGGATTAGTGAGAGATTAGTTTAGACATCTTGAATCTCTGTAGAAAAAGAAAACTCAGTCATTCTTTAATCTCCTGAAGATTCTGCATCTTGGCAGGGAGGGGAGTCAGATATTTGGCCAACACTTTGTCTTACTAAAGTTTCTGGTTTTAAACTTGCAAAAGAAAAGATTTTTTTTTTTTACAAATTTTAGGGTGATTTCTAAATGTGTTTTGAACTGTGTGATTCATACTAGTCTTTAAAGAGTTGTATTTTCTAGGTTTGGGGGGTCTGTGGACTTCAGCAACTCTAGAAAAGGGGAAGATATTTCATCAAAGAAGTAGATGATAATGCTGATTGTCTCACATAAAACGCTAGTTAGGATGAGTTAGACTTTGCTGCAACAGCAAGCAACCTTAATTTCATGTTGATGACATTCTAGGACAGTGGTTATGCCAGGGTCTCTGCTCTTAATGGTTAGGCAAACCTAGACTAACATGACGTGTTTCCATAGGTGAAAATGAGTGTGAGAGGGTGAATTGTGCCCTGGCTCCAGCTTCCACCCAGAAATGATACATGCCACTTCCAGGGGCATATCACTGGCTAGCAAATCACATTACTGTGTCCAACTTCAAAAAAGGAAGGAAAACCAACCAACTATATGCATGACAAGAAAAAGAATACACAGGCACACAGGTAAACATCTTGTGACACTCACAACAATTCTATAAAATAGGAGAATCAGGGATGATTCTTTCCATCTCAGTTGGAGAAGCTAACAAAATCATGTAACAGGAAGAAGGAACCTAGGTAGGCTGCCTCTAGACCAGCTTTCTTTTCATTATATCACAATTTCCTTAGTACCAGCAATTGGGGTTCCCACTGTGGGCAAACAACACAAGGGCATGAAAATAAATTTTAAGTATGTCCTAGGCAGTCTGAGTCATTAGAGATGGATGGAATTATAAGGATACAGCTGAAAAATCTATGGCTAAACAATATCTAAGTACCTCAGGGAGTGTCCTGTGGTGATTCTGAGGAAAGGCAGTGACTCCAGTCCCGTTACTTTGCTAATAAACTCAGAGGTGAAGCACAAGATTAATTTGAAGAAAATCTTCAGCATATTTAAAAATAAAGCCATCAATTCTAGCTCAAGCTAGAATTTTATAGGTGGAGCGAGAAAACTCAAGGAAATGAGGAGACTTTCCCAAAGGTGATGGTGGTAGAGCTAGGATTTATCCTCATAGCACTTAGCCTGCAGCTCTAGGACCCAGCTGAGTCACTGCAAGTAAGATCCTTAACTTCTCTGAAACTCTTTGTCATTTGCAAAATGAGCATACAAATGTCAAATGCAGCTAGAAAGTAAACATTGAGAAATGATCAATTCCACAGTAATGAGACTTCAGAAGAGAATACCAATGAAAATCATTTTTCATGTATTAAATTAGTAATTTAAAAAATCATATTTCCCAATTCTGACAAGCATATGGGGAATTGATACAAATGAACCAATGTGTATGCTGTGTGCACAACCTTTTGAAAAATAATTTAATAATAAAAATCAAAAGTTCTAAGAAATTTTCACAGCTGTTATGGCAATAGTCCCACTTCCAGGAATTCAGTCTTAAGGAGAAAAGCCTGATGTGCCCTAAAATGTTCCTCTCAATATTTAGAATAATAGAAAACTGAAGATGAATGATGTATAGAGAAAAATATGATAAGTCAATTAAAATTTATGACCATGAAGAGTTTTGAAAAACACAGGCAATTGGTTGTATTATATATTAGGTAGGGAAATCAAGATCCAAATTGATCAATAATCATACAATAACAGAAGAGATTTTAAAATACAAATGGGAATAAAGAAAATATTGCTTCATTTTTCCTTTCCTCTCCATTTTGTAAATTCTCTGCTATGTAAATATATTGTTTTCATAATGAAAATATTCCTAGTCCCTGCCCTACTGTAAAGGTTACTGGCAGGAATAAATTATATAATTGGTGTGAAAATACTTCATCCCCCTTAAAATGTGATTTGTGGGTAAGAGATCATTATGATCAATGTTAAATGATGTTTGAGTCCAACCCACTCACTTTCAGTTGAACACTGCTGTCTTGTTTTTTCTTTCCTGGGCATTAAAGTAAAAGCATAAGAGGGCAGATTCTCACCCACTTCCATATTTAATTAAGCTTTTAAGATACATTCTTTTCGTAGATTTGATTAACTGCAATTCTCTGGAGGTTCATCCTTCTAGTGAACAAAATACAGGAGATAATTCTTTGTGGTCACAACATGTATGATTAAAAGGATTTAAGTAACCCATGCATTCATGGCCCCAAGCAGAACCTCCTCTAAGCATGTCCCCAGTCGATCTGGCAGTTACTTCCAGGTGCATGGCAGTTACTTCCACAAGCTAAGCCAAGTGCATGGCAGTTACTTCCACAAGCTAAGCCAAAATACTCAGAGTGAACCCTCCTAGGAGTAAAAGAGGAGACAGCAGACTTTGCCCACTGGAACCTACTAGGTGCCAGCATGGAGTCCATACTGAACAGTCATTCATCTGACACCTTCTTAATCCAGAGGCAAGTTTTGCTTCTCTTGCTCCCTCCTCTACCCCCCCCCTCCCCTAGCCATTACCTACCAATCACTGGTTTTTGTTTTTTAGGTTTTTTTGCCTTCAAGCATCTGAATAACTGTTTATCATAATACCTTAGTTATTATATTAATAATGTCTATCAAAATATGTCCAAATATTTAAGTTTTACCATAAGAGTAGGAATGCACAGGAGAGGAGGTAGGTGCATGGAATTGGAAGAAGGTACCGGGGAAAGAGCAGGAGGGCTAAACAGAAACGATATCCGAACGATTGTTCTGAATGTGAAAAAGAGGCAGCTACACTCCTGTAATTTCTTTTCTTAAATAAAACCCCATGTCTTAGCTTGCATTTGAGACTGAGTAATGAGAGGACAGGTCAGTGTGTCCATTTTTGACAGCCAAGAAACAAGAGGCTCACACCAAGGTTGGCAGGAGTGGAACAAGCGCAAACCCTTCATCAGAGCTAATTCTTCACAAACTATGGCTTCCTTCTGGCCCGCTTTCTGCATATAAAGAAGATTTGATATCTGCCCTTTACCTACACCACCCTCCCAGTCTTCTGTCTTCAAGAGCAAAGCCAGTTCCCCAGACCCAGCCATCCTGGGGGTACTAGTGAGACCTCTGTTTTGTAGATGGGGGTTTGGGCTTAGCAACGTTGAGGTCACCTGGACAACAGTGGCAGAACCAAAGTATGAGCATCACCCACTGCTTCATCCTCAGCAGCTCCTGCCACAACTGGGTCCCCTGGGCTGCTGGCTCTTGGCAGAAGGTCTCCTCTAGGGCTGCTTTATCCTGACTTGACACCTGCTTTAAAGCAGTATATGTATATATATATATATATATATATATATATATATATATATATATATATATACTGTATATATATATATAACACAAAGAACATTCAGTGTATATATATATATATACACTGAATGTTCTTTGTGTTATTTATTCTCTTAATATAAAGTCTGTTTTTTGCATTTAAAGTGATTAACATTTTAAAGTTTAAAAGTAAATATTTTAAGTTAAATATAATAATTGCAATATGAAAGACTCCGCAAGAATATTGACCATTTCTACTTAAGTTATATCATAGGCTAAAAAGAATTATGACGTGAAAGTTGTCATAGGGAATCAATACCGTAACTTCCTCAGGACCCCAAAATATAGCACCATCTAAGGATAGATGGATCAGATTACTGGATACAAGTCTTTCTTGAAAAAAGTGCACCTGGGTTTAAAATTTAGGATCTGAAATACTTATGATGAGAAACTGCTCAGTTGTATTTAATAAATATGTATTTATTTCCCATATTTATTTCATCACAGTTGAAACTAAAAACTCAACCGAACATGCTTTAAAAAATACAGAATTTCTTATCCTGTGAGGGATTTGGGATGGGTAGGGAATCGTGTAAGATGCTATGCAGGGTAGAGCAGTAAATCTGCACACACACAATCTTTATGGCCTCTCTACTTGGAGTTAATTGCCAACCCAAAGACATGTCTGGAGCAGTGTGAGCACCAGGGCTATTAGAAGACTGGCCTCAGAACCCTGGGGGGTGTGATGCCAGGCATCCAGGAGGGTGATAAGGAACTCCCGAGGCTGGATGTCACAGGCTGCTGATGGCTGCCTGCTTCTGAACTTTGCTCAACTCACTGTAAAGAGCCAATTGGAAATGAGATGTGAAGATGGTTTCATTAGGGTGTGAACCCTTTGTCTTGCAGGTTTCTGGCTAGCTGATTAAAGTGAATCTTAAAGATTCAATTCTTGTCTCTACTCTATTGGCCTTCAGTGGTGAAAGGTAGCCCAACCTCCAGCCTACTGGCTTCAACCCTAACAAGAAAGTGAAAAATTAGGGCACAGAGTTTGTCTGTGACTCAACTGTGATTTCAAAGATAACAGGCATCAACATCTTCCCAGGTGCCATGGAAACCATGCTGCCTTACCGCATAGCTTTTTCCTCTTGTGCACGCAGGGCAGCTACTGATGTCCTGGCATCATACAAATATACAAGATTTTTCAACTGCAAAAGAAAGATTATTTAAAATGTGTCAGAACAGAAAGTTTCTTTGAAGCAATCTATCACAGCTGTCACATCTTATTAATTAGCTATTCCATCATCCATTCATTTAGGCATGGACAAGGTAACCTAGCTCTGACCAAACTCTGGAAAGTATCTGAAATAATTATGATTGACAGGTACCAGTCAATATTCACCTATCCTAGCCTTAGAGTTGATTTGCTTTATATCTTTGCTTTACATCTGAGAAACAGAATTGTTTCTCAATATCTGAATAAGTTCATGATTCTGTGGAAAAAGAAATAAAGCTAAAATGACTGTTGGGTTATAACCTTCATCATCTGCCACACACAGCCTGCCACTTGTCTCTAGGGACAAAGGATGAGGGCAATGGAAGTTAGGAAGCCCAGAGTGTCCTTGCCATTAATAACACGTTTGAGATCACCCCCTCATCCCATCTTTGTCTTACTTATTTAGATATTTGGCACAAAAACATGGAATCCTGTGTCACTCATCATTTTCTCTGGTCTCTGCAGCCTCTGTCTCAGCAATAGAGTAAAGCCATGCCATCTCATCACCAATGGAGTCCCAGGGGCCATCGCAACCTCCATTACATTGCAGATCCTCTTTCAGTTAGTGGCAAGACTCAGCAGAACCCAGGCACCAGGACCCCTTGGCTGAGGAGGAATCTCCTGAGGCCAGTTAATGTAGCTCTGGACTTGAGTCAAGAGAAATGGAAAAACTGAGCAACTTTTCATGCTATGGAAGCTGCTTGCCCCTTGCCCTTCTCTTTGCTGAAAGCTCTTCATCCATCTCATTGGAGAGTGTACAGATGCAGGCTGCCAGCTCATCATGGCCACTGTCACTTGTGAGTGAAGACTCGGGGGAGACCAGGCCCTGCTTAGAACAGGTGAGCAGGGGCACCTTTTCTTTGGTTTCATCCTCTGGATGTAGGTCATTTCTAACTGTGTGCAGTGAATACAAGTTTATCTAGATAGATTTTTATTACTAAACAATTTCTTTGATGAGTTCTCTTTACAGGTGAGGTGATGGAAATTCCAGTTAATTACGTGCTATTTTTGTTTTGTTTTGTTTTTTAAGACTGTGACACTGAGTCTAGTTTTCGGGGCTTCAGATCCTCAGTATGGTTGTTGTATACTTCCTAGCCTGGCTTCCCTGGAAGCAGACCTGAGTCAAAGACTTCTGTGCAGGTAGTTTATTTCAAAGCTGAGCCCAGGGAATGAGTAAATCAGGCTAGGGAGATGGAGGATGAAAACCGGGTGTGCTACTGAGTTAGTTGCACTTTGTGTAGTTGAGCTCAGAACTGTCCAGCTGGGTATCGATCATTTCTCTATCACTTACTGTCAGTTGGGTCTTATCTTCTGAGTAGGGGCAATTTCTTTGCCCTTCAGACTGTCCAGAGATCACCCAGCAGGGCTCCCACCTGCTCTGCTTCTGGCAGTGCTGGAGAAATCCTAGTATAGAAAATGGAGAAAGCAAAACATGCATTTGCTTAACAGGTGTCCTGTGCCAAGTCTTTGCTGCCTGGCCACCCTCCTGCCATGTACCAGGTCAGCACTATGTTCTGGACCCTGGGGCCTTGTGCTCACTGGAACTCTGTAAGGTTGCCTGATGAGCTCAGCCTGGGCACCCCAGGCAGAGGTGTTTATTTTTTACCATCATAGACCCTCCCTGGTTCTCTGCTAGGAGGTTCCCCAGATCACCCTGCTACTGGAGACCCCAGGATTGTTGGAGCTTCTAATTTTTGCTCTATTTGGATGAGAGCATTGAGCCAGGAGGTGATAACGGTGAGGGCTTTGCTTTGTCAGCAACCCCAAGGTCCTAGCATTAAGGGCAGAAAACTGTTTCTTCTGGTTGTTACTATTCTATGCCCTGAGTTGTCTGGGTCTAAACTTTAGGATGTTAAAATGAGGAGTTGACACCTGCCTTTTGCTGGCTTCTATTAGAGGGAGACCTTGAGACAAGGATTTCAATTCACTGGAGATGACTCTAGGGAGCATCATGGAGAAAATGGGTGATATGGGGACAGCAACAATATGCGTCATCAAATCAGAAACTACTGTGGACAAGGAGTTTTTCCTGCTGGGGATACAGGAGCCAGTGTAGACTAACCTCAGAGGAGTGCTCAGGGAGGGACCTGGACCTTGCAAGCACCAGCAACTGTGAGGCTGGGAGAGACGTTATTTCCCAAAAGCAGTCATTTCCCCACACATCTGGACCTTCCTTGGGCATGGGAAGAGAAAGGTCTTGGGTAAAGAAACTAGGCTTTACAGCTGCATTACAGAGCCAGGAATACAGAAGCAATGAGGTTGGAGGGATGAGGATGCAGCACCCATAGCACTCACTGCGGCTCCCTGGCTCTTTCTCAGCCCATCCTTTCCCACAGGCAGCTAATAGGAAACGGTGTATTGATTGAAAGGTGGGAAGTTAGGGGGGGTGGAAACAGATAAAGTAAAAATTGGTGAGAAAACCTCTCAAGTTAGTGTGTAAGAATATCAATTAGTGACACTGTTCACTAGAAAGACTGGTGGAGTCTTGCTCAGACAAATAAAAACGTGTCTGACTTGAAAGTCTAGAAAAATGTCAATGTTATCAGGTGTTCAGGTGCCTGCAGGGCCAGTGATTTGTCAGCCAGGACTTAGGCAGGTGTCTCTGTGGTTAATGGCAGTGCTATATATTAACCTTGCACATGTGTGAAGGTCGTGTGGTCTGTGATCCACTTGGGCCACTTTGTGACCTGGGCAGAATGTACAATGCTCACTGCCTCATTTCTTCTCTTGTGAATGAGAATAACCAAGTGTTTTCCTCACAGAGCTGTTTTGAAGATCAAATGAAATAACACATTTCTTAGTGTTTCATATCTCTTTTACAGCATCAGTCCCGTAGTAGATACTTAAATCAATGCTAGACACGATAAGAACCCATTTTCTAGTGGTATATATTGATTCTTTATGGCCAGTGTCTCTTCTGGTAATTTTTTAAAAGATAATATACAGCACTATTCCCTCTCCCTAATGACAGTTGGGGTATGTTATGGATTGATTGTTTGGCTTCCCCTCAAGTTCATACTTGAAAAATCTAACTTCCAATGTTAAGGTATTAGAAGGTGATACCTTTGGAAGGTGGTTAGATTGTGAAGGTAAAGTTCTTGAGAATTTAGTGCCCTTGTGAGAAGCGGCAGAAGAGGCCTTAATTTTCTCTCTGCTATTTCTCCCTTGTGAGGATACAGTAAAAAGCCTGTCCTTACCAGACCTGGACCACACAGCTACCCTGATCAGACTTCTGGCATCCAGAACTGTCAAAAATAGGTTTATTTTTGTGTATTTTTATTTTCTTCTTTTTTTTTAAGAAATAGGTTTCTATGGTTTACAATCACCTCATTTATGGTATTTTGTTATAGAAGGCTAAAGAGAAAAGCTGACCCTGAGTCAGGAAACCTGATGAGGAGCCTAGAGAGGAAAACTGCCTGGCTCTACTTCCTCAGCAGCCTGGAAAATGCTGACTCTGCCTCTTGTGGCTGCCTGGATACACTGGCCCTTCTTGCTGCTCTCTCACCTGTGCTTACCAGCTCTTGAGCGCATTAAATCTAGATATCACATTAACAAGTTTTGATCAATAATGGACAGTATATGTAAGAATGGCCCTCAAATTCCTGTTGTCTAGTGACCTGATACCTTTTACAGCATCATGGTCTTCCATGTGGGTAGCAGCCTCACCTATCTTGTCCACCAAGATGATTGTCCATCTCCTAATAGCATCTCTCCCCTTGTGCTTGATTTGATCTTGTGTTGTTCTGTTCATCATGGCCCCTAAATATACAAAATCCACTGCTATTGTTATCAGTAAGAGACCACTTTGAGTAATTAACTGAAAACAATTCTTTAAAGTGATTATAACTATAGAAGTGAAAAGTCTAAGGGCTATTGTTCCCCTGAACAGAGTTGTCCCATCCCACCATAGCTGTGATCTTAAAAAGCAAGAGTGAAATGGAAACCTCTCAAGGATTTTGCTGAATTGAAAGCATTGAGACTAACAAAAATTCCTCTCAGATATGGAGATATTTGAAGTGACCTGGACTGGAGACCATACACAGACCATATCCCTCTCTGCGCATGTGATCATGACAAAAGCAGTTATGTTTGTTGAGTTGAATGTGAAGACTGAACCCAACTGCAATGTTGAAATTACTGCTAGCTCTGGATGGCTTAAATGTTTCAAGGACTATGGACCACTGCATAATATGAAAGTGAGTGTAATTCCGCAAGTGTTGATGTAAAGGAAACTAGAACATTTTTGGAAACTAAAGGTAAGTTGACTGTGGAAGGAAATTACTTCTCAGAGCAAATCTTCAATGCAGATGTATTTTCCCTGTTCTGGAAATGAATGTCTGACTTACATCCAAGTCAAGTCAATGCCAGCTTTTAAGACTTTTTAGTGTAAATCAGGTCTTATTTGGGGTGTTGTTGCAGGCCACAAATGTGCCCATTGTGACATGGCACAGGGAGAACCCCAAGGCCATCAGACATGTTACTAAACACTTAACTGCTGGTATGCTGCAGGTAAGTGAGGAGCCACGGATCACCCAGCTCCTCTTCTAAGATGCCCTCCTGTGTTGCTCTGCCAGTAAAATGGAAAAGTTCTATTTGGAGAATAAAACACCTTTTGAGATTTTACTTATTTTTGATGATGCTCCTGGATGACTCCAGTATCAAAATGGAATTCTCCCTCCAAACACCACCTCTTTGATCTGACCAGTGGGCTGAAATATTACAGTCGTTTTTAAAGCCAAATACCTGAGTAAATATCCCCTTGGTCTGTTGTGGCAACTGAGGAAGAGACTGAGAAGGCACTGATACAATTCTGGAAGGATTACTTCTATGACTGCATTCAAACTCTTGTCTGGGTTTAGACTAATATAACCAAGGAGTGTTTGAACTGCATATGGAAGAGGACACTTGCAAGGTTCATTCATGACTTCAGAAGATTTGTGTTTGTTAAGGATGTGGAGAAGCAGACATCAGCAAGACTGTGCTTGAGATGGCCATGACTTGGAGGAGAAGGGTGCAGAGGAGGACCCCCCCCAATGAGGAGTTGCTCAAGAAATGACTGGAGGAGTCCTGGGAACTGGAGGAGGTGTGCATAATAAAGCAGCAGAGGAAAGGAAACTGTAGGAGAAGAAAAAGAGCCCCAAAGAAAACTCACAGTAAAATGTTTACAAGAATTTGCAGATGTCAAAAAAAAACCAACAACACAGCAAACTCCTTAAAATGTTTTAAGACATTGATCCCAATACCAAAATGTTTTCTTTAATACAGAGGAAATTTTTTTGCTCACAAGCAACTCTATTCTGAAAAAAAGCAAAATACACCACCATGTTCAAGAAGAGCTCCAGACAGGTCCTTTGAGACATTTTCCAGAAGAAGGTGACAGCTCCAGCTTTACCCTTAGACCCTCCAGTGGGGCGGGGTATGGCGGCTCCCCACCCTGTGTAGACCTAGGCTGATGTGCATGCTTGATTGTTTTTCTTAGTTTTGACAAAAATGTTCAGAAAGTCAAAAAATTAAAAAAAAACCATATGGAGTAAACATAAACAAGAAAGGAGACATTTTTATACAGCAGGACAATGAGTGTTTTTAAACTTTACAAAAGTCCAAAGTTTTCAAAAATAGAGTTGCTATAGTAAAGTTTATATAGTATATAGTGAGGTTAATTCATTATTGAAGAAAGAAAACTATTGAAAAATGCTTGTGCACGGTGTTCACAAGCTCTGTCCATCAGGCCCAAGACTTCTGCGTCAGCTCACCGCTCACTTGCTGAGGAGGAGCGACTTCTAGCCCTGACAGCCTGTATGATCTGGTCTTGCACGCTGTGTTTTTTTGTTCTTTTCTGTACATTTCGTACTATATTGGTCACGTTTGTGTGGTTGTATTGTACACACACACCCTTAACCCTCATCTCCCCTCTGACCACCCCAACTTCTCTTGCTGCAAGCTGTTGGTCCATGGGTCCATGTTTGGCCCGTTGGTCTTTCCTATTTCTGGCACTATGTCCCTTTTCCTGAGTGTGGACTTACACTTCTGGACAGCAACAGACCAGGCGGCTTGGATCTCCAGGCATAACTGAGGAGGATAGTCAGGCCGAGCACATCAGGAACTTGCTGTAGGGCAGATACGTGGTGCACTTCTCCAGGATCCTTTGTGGTGTCTGTCACTTGTTGCTGGTTCTGTGCCATATAGTTCTGATATCTTGGCTTGGGAATCCAATTCCCAGCTATCGGTGGTGGAGGCTTTCCCTGCTGGGGACAGACTACCCCAGGTGGTAGTTTGAGCTCCTCTTCTCTCTCCTGTTAGCAGTTCTGCCATGCCACAGCCACATCATTATGGCTTTCTTCCCCCAATGTTTGGTAAAGACTCTTTCACGTTGTACATCACTGTGGACTGGGGTATGGTTCCCCAGTGCCAGAGATGATATGGGTGGAAATCTGACAGGTTAGCTCTGTCACAGGTTTGACCTTCCTGTCTCAGTGGTTCCTGACATACTGCTTGTCCCACCCATGTGGTAAGTGGGGCCATCAAAATTTCCTTTTCAGCCAGGCATGGTGGTGCATGCCCATGAGCAGCAGCCTAGGAAGCTCCAGCTGGGGCCAGGATCGCGGTTCGAGTTCCGCTGGGAGCACGTAGCAAGATTTAGTTTCAAAAAAATATAGTTGGTCAGGGAGGGTGGGGGGGGTGAATCCCGGTTAAATAAATAAATAAATAAATAAATAAATAAATGAATGAATGAATGAATGAATGAATGAATGAATGAATGAATGAATGAATGAATGAATGAATGAATGAATGAATAAATAAAAATATATAGTTGGGCGTGGTGGCGCGCACCTATAATTCCAGCTACTTGGGAAGTTGAGACTGGGGATGGCTTGCATCTGTGGTACCCAAGGGAATTTTCTCTGCATTATATATGCAGCTGGAGAGACTAGATTTTTCATTCCTAGCACAGGTCTAACTGAAGTTGGAGTAAGCCAGATGCCCCCTCTCCCCAGCCCACACCTCGGCAGAGGTGCCCGTGGAGACAGAAGCCGGCTTCCCCAGTGAGATCCCTGGACCCAAAGTCCCTGAGACCCTGAGGTCCTGGTGGCATAGGATTCACCCTTGCCCCCCGCCTGGCCAGTGGCTTAGGCTGCTGCGGGGTTGTGCTGGAGCTCTTCTCCAAAGACCTGTGTGGTTTGAAAGGACCTCAGCTCCCACCTCTGGCTGGGCAAGTCTCGTTGGGCTGGGCCTGGAAGCCAGAGCCTACTAATCCCCTCTCCCCTCAGGACCCTTGGATGCCCTACCCCCACTCCCAGACACTGAAAGGGTGGAGGCCAGGGTCTCCAGCCCCAACGCCTCTAGACCCTGAGATCCTAAGGGCTCAGTGGTGCAGGATTTATCCTACCCTCTCCTGGGGGGGCTCCCCAGAGGGCCAGGCCTTTTGAAGGAGCCTCAGCCACCACTCCCAGCCCAGCTTGGATCAGGGCTGGACCTAGAAGGCAGGGTCTACAAATCTCCTCTCTCAGTTCCAGACCCCTGGGGTTCTGCCCAGCTCCCATCCCTCCTCCAAATAGGGAGGAGGCCAAATTCCCCCCACCTGAGACCCCTGGACCCCAAGACCATGCTATCCCAGTGGCATGGGATGTGCCTGCCCACATACCTGCCAGCAGTCTAAGCTGCAGCAGAGTTGTGCTGGGGGCCCTCTCCTGGACCCAGGCAGTTTGGGGGGACTTACAACTGTATCCTCCGGCCCAGCTGGGAATAGGGTTGGACCAGGAAGGCAGCAGAGCCTACTAATCCTCCCTCCTTAGCCCGAGAGCCAACAGATGTGTCTGCATGCTGTGTTTTGGCTGTGCCCTTTCTCTGTCTCAGTATGTTGGGGGCGGGTGCAGGAGTAACACCACCTGGCCTGCCTCACCTCCTGGGAGTGGGGTGGCTGCACGTTCTAGGTTTGCTGAATGCATTCTCTGATGTTCCCATGGTGAGGAGATCATCAAAAGACATTTCCCAGAAACGGTCTGAGTGACCCTTTAGGGGCTGGGTGGTACTCAAGTCTGAAAATAGGAGAGCAAGTGTTAACATTTTTCTTTTTCTTTTATGTATATATGTATATATATGCATACATACATATTAAAGGTTTTTTTTTCATCATTGTAGTTCTGCCACCATGTCATCAACATGTTCCCTTATACTCTTCCCTCCCTGGATTTGTCCTCCGCCCTCCACCTCTTTTGCTGTATGCTTCATTCTATGATCAGCTTGTTAGTTTTGACTATTTCTTGTCCTTTTGTTAAGTTTATTTATATTCTGCATATAAGTGATACCATCCGGTATTAATCTTTTTCCTTCTGACCAATTTTGTCTAGCATCATCCCTCCCAGCTCCATCTTTGTTGCATGATGCTTGGTAATGGATTGTTGCCCTGACTACCAAAGTACCACCCCCTCTACTGGTCCAGACCTGACTGGCTCCTCTCCTGGGAGCCTCCGTGAAGAATCCTGTCTGGTAACCTCTTGACCCTTGTCCCTGCACTTTGGCCAGTAGCTATGACTGTAGGTCAGAGGGAGCTTGTGCCTAGTTGAGTATTTAAAAGATTGCTTCTGGGCAAATGGGGATGCCCAGGGAACAGCTGCTGAATTAGTGTTCTATGGATACTGGTCAACACAGGCAATTTTTCTAATTAAGAAATACCCTCTTCCAGTCTCCACTGGGAATATCCTTCCTTCCTTTATCTCTGCAACTTCAAGCTGTATGCATTTTTATGACCCAGTTCAGGCTTCAGAAAGTAGCAGCTGGGTGAGATCAAGTCTAATCCGACTTCTTCATCTAACAAATTGGGAGACCAACTCCTGGAGCCAGGGAATGACTCATGCGAAGTGCCAGTCTCCACGAGCCACTTCTGATCTTGCTTACCAGCTGTGTGACCATTTTTGCCTGGAAACACATGCTCTCTGTCCCTGTTGAAGTCTGGAAGTCCCAGATTATTAGATGGTTATTATAGTTCAGCCTGAAGAGTTTATATAGATGATAGCATTCCTAAGTGGTAGGTTCATAAGACTTAGTGAGTTTTAGTTACTTGTCAAAGGTGTGTAGAAGTAATTGGAGTTCTTAATTGCTATACTGCAGTTTTTTTTTTTTCAGTTATACTTATCCTTGTGCTAAAACGCCAGACCTTAAAGACAGGTATCATCTCAGTATCACCTCCCTCCCCTAGCACAAGGGTAGTGAGACATTAAGTAGGTGCTTAGGAAGTGTTTGCTGGGTTCCATGAATTCATGAGTTGCATGAATTCTTCATGAAATGCAGCTGACCTGTGACATGAAGATAGGATATTTTCATAGTTCATGTTACTTGGGGTGGAGGAAGACAGACAGTGCTGTACTCCTGGATATAAGCTAAACAGCAGTCACAAGTCATGAGTGCTTACCATGGGACCAACCAGCAGTCCCTAGGTAAGAGTGCACTTCCTCAGTCCCAGGCTATAAATGCCAGCTTTGCAGGTGTGGAATGTGGAAGCAGGTAGAGAGATGGAACTTCAGATAACAGGAACACCTCCTATTTCTCTAGCCCCTTCTGGCACACTAGAGGGTGGGCAATAGCACGTCTCATCTGTCACCTGTAACCCAGCTTCCTAACTTCTTTGGAATGTTCCAAGAGACATATGACCTATTAGTAATGACTGTTGCCCCAAAAGTAAATTCTCCTCTTATCAAGCATCCCCCCCATCCTCCCTGCTGCATGTCATGTACACTTTGCTACTTCCTCATTACATCATTGTAACATTTCCTTGCTGGGGTGTATAAGCAACCTCATGACTTCATTAAAGTTGGGCCTGGACGTGCTTCACAGGATTCCCATTCTGTGGGCTGGCCTCACTGCTATCAATCTCTTGGTTCTCAATTTCTTCTTCATTCCACACATGACTCCTAATAGCCGGTTTGCATGGCTTTCCCCAGACCTTTCCTGAAAACCCTGCATCACAGGATGTCTAATTGAGTTTTCCCTTAGTTACTAGATTTGGGCAGCGGTGGGGGGGGGGGGTTCACACAGGTTTCTTATGCAGTTCACTGTCAGAAAACTCCATCATCTTTTCCTGCATCAGTGTGCAATTTTTCCTGCCTAATTATCCAAAGCAGTGGCTGCGGATCTCTGCACTCTGTAGAAGCTCGAGGTTTCTCTACAGTTGCTATAGACTGCCTGTCTGTCTTTTAAGATAGTGGTATGAAATTTGAGGAGGCACTGCAGAGCTCTTTAGCAAGTCACCTGCACTGCGACCTACCACAGCTATTTATATATGAACGAAAACATAATTCACCATCAACAGTGGTTTAATTTTAGTTCTCCAGGAGAAAAAAGACCCACGCAAAATGACAGTTCTGGCAACTTTGACTGCAGGTTTTGATTTTATTTAAGTGGATGCCCATTGTTGATAGGGTACATTGATGAGCACACATCTGCTGGTTCAGCCCATAGACATAAAACATGAGCAAAATATTGCAAAGGAGGCCTTTGATTATAGGAAATTGCCACATTCAGTAGGAAAATGTGCATTCTTTTTCTGTTACCGGAGATTCTCTATATTTTAGCACAAGTGCTCTCAATTTGCACAGGAAAGAATCATTTAAAGATTTCTTGTCAATAGCAGCTTTATGAGCATACGGGGAATTTAAAGGAAAGCATAGCCTGTGTACAATACCTGGGGTAATTCTGCACTGTGATAGTAGATTTTAAAGCCAAATTAACTGATTGCAGGTGTTCTCTCAATAAGAATGGGTAGTGCAGACTCTCCTTGCATTCAAAGTCACTGAATTTTGAAAAACAGATACTGATGTTGGCTATGGAATTGTCTATGAAGACAATATTATTTGGTCTTCAGTGTAAAGCATTGGCCTTTTTCTTCCCTCATTTTCTGTACTTCCTTATAATCACCCATTCATCCACCCATCTATCCACCCATCTATCCACCCATCTATCCATCCATCCATCCATCCATCCATCCATCCATCCATCCATCCATCCATCCATCCATCCATCATGCAAAAAAATTTTTTTTGCATTGGAGACTCCTCTTGTTAGCAAACTTTTCCAGATGTCATGTGGTAAGACAAATCAGACACTGCTCTCTTGAAATGTCACTCTTGGATATATATGTGTGTGGAACACCAGAAACAAATCTAGTAAGTAAATGAATAATGTAAATTTAAAATGTGAAAAGAACTATGAATAAAAATGTGTTATATAAGAGTAACTTGTGGGTTGTATGGCTACATTAAATGGAAGAGAGTTTTTGGAGAGGTGGCCTTTCATCCAGTATCTGAATGACATGCCTGATGTAGCATTGAAAGATGAAAAGAAAAGCACTTACTCCGTAGCAACAAGTAGGTACAAAAAACCCAAAATGAAGTTGCACATAGCTTCTTGAGAAAGAACTTTTAGGAATGTTTTTAAAAAGTGCAGCATTTTGATATGAGGACCTGTACAAAGAAGAAAATCAAGGGTGATGTGAATGATTTACACGTTAAGTACTTTCACCCAGAATTTCACTCTTGGCATGGACTATTTTGGTCACCTGGTGGCACTGTTGCACTGTGTAATTTTGCTAGGTCCCTGTTCAGGTTTGTGTTGGAGAGAGTAGGAATTAAACGTGTCTTCAAGAGACTGACAGACTTATCATATCTTGCCATTTAGTGCTTTGTTACTGTGGAATTTCTTTTCCACTAGGAAGAGCTACTTTCACCCAAATCTAAAAAAGTTTCCATCTACAGGAGCCAGTCAGACTGCAGACTCTGGAGCCCCAAGAGCTCCCAAACCTTCTATTTCAGTCAAACTGCCTAGTCAAACACCTCACCCTGAGGGCAAGAGTAGGTGCTGATCTTGGTTGCCGGGGGAATGGGAGAGGCTTGCGCACTATAGGCAAGTAGGCAAGACAGTTGCATAATTAAGGAGACATCCACCTCTCCCTCAATAAACCTTGGGGAAGCAGCTGTGGTGAGAGAGATTTCTTTCACTCACTGGGTTTGATGACTGTCATGTTAACTAAGTATTTTGTTAGTTTTATGCTGCTGTTGCCATGAAAGGGCTTGAATTCTGCAGTGTCACTGGTGTTGAGGAGGGTGTACATCACTTCCAGTGCAAACTTGTTAGCACGGTTCGTTCCTTTCATCTGAAGACCAGCCTGTCTTCCTCAGACACACTGTATCCCACAATGCCAACAATTTTTCCTTCATTTTTGGCGTGGCTTTTGGATCCCCATGGCTCTAGGACCAACATTTCTGGTACAATCTGTTGTGCTTTGAAAAGGGATTTAACTTTGTTTATTTTGTTCTAACAAAGTGAGAGGTTAGAAGAGCAAATGGTAGGGTGGAATGAAGGATCCTGTCCTTGCTGTGGTGAGGTGGAAGGGGCTAGGCTGTGCTGTCAGTGGGTCTAAACCAGATCCCAGCAAAGCAATTTACCAGCTGTGTCATCCTCACACTGTCAAACTGCCTCTCTGAACCCCTGTCTTTGCTTTTGCCTTTGAACAAAGCACGTAATGCATCTTCCTCAAAGGGGGGTTAAGCTAATCAATACACTTGAAAGTAGTGTGTAATTGCTAAAGTGCTATCCAAAGTATAACTGCCAGAATTACTGATTATTTTTTGTTTTAGTTTTTTTTTTATGATTATGCTCAAAAAAAGTAGACAGAGCTGCCTTTCTCCCCAAAAGTTAGGGATTGTGTGAGTTAACAAGCAGAACACCTGCAGGGTGTATATGGGGGTGGGTGGGTGGGGGCAGTATGTTTGCCTTAATGTGCTTCAGTATTTGTAGGTGCTCTAAAATCAAACTATTCCTTTTAATTATTGTTCTTATTGTAATATACTTGACGTGCCATAAAATTCACCATTTTAAAGTATACAATTTAGTTTTTCACAGAGGTGTGTATCTATCACTATTATCTGATTCCAGCACATTTTCATCACTCTAAAACAAAAAAAGCCCAGATGGTGTCCCACAGGCCTCTGAGGTTCTCTTAGTTTTCCCTCATTCTTTTCCCTTTCTATTTCTCAGACAGGAAATCTCGATTGATCTGTGTTTAAGTTCGCTGAGTCTTTTTTTCTGCATATTTAGATCTACCTCTGGGCCCCTCAGGTGAGTTTCCCTTCACAACTATCATGCTTTTCAATTCCAGTCTCTACTTGGTGCCTTTTGTCTTTGTTGTTTTTATTGATATTCATCCTTATACTTCCTGTTAATTTTATCGACATGATCTTCTGTAGGCTTTCATATTTTTTAAATTGCTGATTTGAAGTCTTTGTCTACAAGAGACCAGCTTCTAAGTTTCCTCAGGGATAATTTCTATCGATTTTTTTCCTTGTGTGTGCTTCATTTTCTCTTGTTTCTTTGCAAATATTTTGTTGAATATTGGACATTTAAAATATGTAGTAGAATGTGATGACTTAAAAAATCAGATTTTCTTATCACTCTAGGATTGCTGTTGCCATGCTTGTTGTTTGTTACTTGTTTTCTGAATTAATGCTGTGCAGTTTGTATTCGTATTTTATTATGTCTGACCACTGACTGCTCTTTAGTTTAGTGGTCAGCTGATTTCCTTAAGTATCTGGAACCATTAAGTCTCATAGTCATTTCAGGTGAGTTCTGCTTGAGCTCATCCAAGCACCAGTAGTTCTCCCTCACTTCACTTCCCAGGTGTGGGGCTTCAGGGCAGCCTTTTCAGCTGGCCAGGTAGTGCACAGGCCAACAAGCAGATTTCATGGCAGCTTCTAGATTCCTAGGAATGGGTGGGGAAAGCCCATAATGAGAAAAATCCTCATTCCTTGGCTTTTCTGTTAGCCTTTTTTCACTGAGTAGTCTGACTAGCTTGTCAAACTTTTGGACTAGTCTCATTCAACTGTTACCCACCCCATCACACAACTTCTCTTAAAACACTTGCCAGTAAAATGTCTAGACAAATACTATTCCCTTCTATCCTTTAATGCTGGGCCACTGATGAAGGTAGTCTTTCTCACCAGGTCTTTCAGGGACCTACCAGGCAGACCAAATAAAGACTCTGGAACGAGGTCTGTTTTCTTTGCTTCAGTGCAGAGAATGCAGCCTGCTATTTTTAAGGCTACTGTTCAACTTGAAAGTGGCATGGGATTAGGGTAAGTTAAAATGCTATAGCACTCTCTGTTCTTACTGAGATTCAGCTGTTTTTCTTTATAAATACTCCCTGGGTTTCTACTAGCCTTTTGTAACCAGAATTCTCAAAAAAGATGCTTTCTGACAGTTGTTTTTTTTTTTTTTGCCACGTTTTTCATTGCTTTTATGAAGGAGTAAATTTTCAGAGCTGTGTGCTTTTTCATTTTCACTGATGTTCACCTGCTCTTTTTCTTTTGAAGTTGCTGTGAGATTCATCTGTCCATGTTGGGGTCATGTCTCTATAGCATCAGAAAACTTGTTGATTTAGGCCAAATAGATCAATTTTACACTGACTTTGCTACAAAACATAGCCTCCTGTGTCTTTTAACTCATAAAGGTGTAAAGAACTCTCCAAAGCAAAATTGAACTTTATGTCACAGTTAATAAGAGAGAACTATAACCCTAAATAAAAGTATAAGGGGAGGGTGCGCCAAAGTTAAAATTGTCCTAACAGTTAAGGGACAGCTACATCACTACAGTCCAATATTATCATTAGTCCAGTCACTTAGTGAATCTCTGTTCAACAGCTGGTATCACTTGGGTTCCATACTCAGTGACTTGGAAGAGATAGAGCTGAGGTGAAACAAGGTACTGTGGTACTGTGAGTGTTGTGTCCTAAGAGGGAGAGGAAGTCCACAGGTGGGCTGGGTCACAGGCCTTGAAGATGGGGGTGCACAATGTTCTCAGTGGATCCCCTGCACAAGTTTTAGCAAAATCATTTATTTGGCTTATATTACTGATGCAGGGACTTTCATTCTTGCTCTTTCTTTTTTCAAGAACTTTTTTTGCTTCATAGGCCTGGGTTTCTTCTCTTCATAGAGGTCTCAATGCAGGGAAGGCTTCTTGGAAGACATAGGCTAAAGTCATCTCCTACTCCATCACACTCCACACCACTTTCAAGGATTTTCCAGACCTCACTGTTGTTTGAAATCCCTTATCTGCATATCTGTTGCATGCCCCCTAGCACTCTTTCTCTCCTTATGTCCTCTTGAAGGCAACCCTCCCAAGACTGGACACCCTGTCTTATGAATCTATTCCTTTAATCCCATTGTTCAAGACCAGTTTTGCATGTGATTGGTGCTCAACAAATACTCAGTGAGTAAACGAGTAAAATGATCAGAGGATTATTTAGGAATTGACTCCTTATTGCTCAGCCTTCTTTACTTCAACTCCCACTACCCACTGCCCTGCACTGTCCCCTGATGCTGGGCCTCACGTGGTTGACTGAAGGAACAGGGTAAATTCTTGGACTTGAGATTTGCGAGCAGCCTGCAGAGCAAGGGACTGAGGGAGGATAGAGTGAACAAATGAACACGGGGTAGGTGTTCTCCTTCCTGAGGGCACTGCCACTACTTAGGGAAGAATCCAAGAACCCTGAGAAGAAAGGCTCTCAGCCTCTAGGTGTGGGGTGAGCAGTTGAAACAGGTGAAAGAAAAGTCACTCCCCCACCCCTTTTATCTTTTTATTTAAATTCACAAAAAAATAGAAATACTTCCAGGTTCGGAGTGATTAGAAAAGAAGCCACATAGAAAACTTGTCAGTCAAACATGACAAACATGTATGAGGAAGGCATAATGTTTTCCTACCTAGTTGATTGAAAACAATCACCACATTCCTGACTGCACACACTGACCAGAGGAAGAATGACATCCTCTGACAACAGCAAGATTTCTCAAGAAGTCTGTGAGTATGGAATATGTGCTTGTGTATCTTTTTCTCTCTTTCTCTGTGCTCATGTCTCTCTCATCTGGTGTGTGTGTGTGTGTGTGTGTGTGTGTATCCCTGTAACTGTTTAAAGTACTTCCCAGCCATATAAGTACTGGTTCCACAAACTTCTCCCATGTTTCTCCATTGTCATTAGTTGCTATTTCTCTGTATGATTTGGAGCACAGATCACACTCGTAGAGGTGAGATAATTGAGGTACCAAAGAACTTTATAGAAGAAGTCTGAGTGTAAGGTGACAGGGCTCCAGAGCTGCCATGAGTGCCCTGTACCTTAGTCTGAGAGACAAAGCATACTTGGAGGGAGAGGGCAAGAAGAAAGAGGGTGAGTTTTGTCTAGGAAAATCCAAGCCTTGGGAGTGACAGGTGGGAGTGGCAGTTAGAGGAAGATGCAGCCACTTTGCAAAGACCAGATGTATGAATAGGTTGGACAGTAGTAGACTTATGTATGCTGAGATGTGACTTGTGCAGCCAGGTGTGGGGTGCTGATTCTGAATGTGTGAGCAAAGGTGAAAGTATAGATGGGATGTACCTTTACCTCAGAAAACCCCTTCCACCTCCTATGACATGTAGCTTTTAGGCAACTGGCAGAGACCAGGCAGCTATTAAAATTAATTCAAATTATCTAATTCAGAGTATAAAGAAAGAAATGGTTTTGGTATAACTTACCACCAGAGGAGCCACTTGCCACCCCAACTTGATGGGGATGGATGGAGTCTTATTGGGGAGACTTTCCTTTGAGGTGGAAGGGAGGCTGCTAAACCCCACAGTGGGGGCAGTTGTGGTAACATCACAAACATTTGGAGGAGAGATCGACCTCTACAAGTATCCCTGGTAAGTGTGACATCTGAAGCCCAGAGGAGAATGAGGTCCAGTAACTACAAGGTCAGGAAGGATATTGAAGGGAGATGTGTCTGCAGCAGAAACTCTAATTTTAATTGAGGAGAGGGTCACCAAGATAGAAATGGATCTGTATCTATAGATGTATATACAGAGGTATCCACCAACTTATAGGCATAGATAGATGCTTATAGCTTTCCTTTCCCTTCTTTGATCTCGCCACAGTCATGCTTGAGCTTAAGAGATATGCAAAATATTAGTTGAGAAGTGAAAACTTGTTTAAGTTCATTAACTTCATGTACTCTGAGCTTTTATAGAGTGCTTTTTAAATGTCTAATTTTTCTCAGCATAAAAGAGCATATTGTTTCCTTCTTGCTTGTCTGCAAGTTCAGAAACCTTTACAGATCATGGTGGAAATGGCCTAGTTCCTACCAACTGGGGCCTTGAGTCTATGGTGCACGTATGGAGGGCCCATCATAGCATGGGGCTCTGGCCGGTCACCCAGAACCCCGGGTTATCTGATGGAAGTCTGTCTGAAAGTGCTGCCTTTCTGAGACATTCCTCATGAATCCATAGAGAAGCAAAGGCTGATGGCATTGTATATGTGTGTGTGAGTGTGAGTGAGTGTGTTCCACTGCAGGTGGTGGTGGCAGGGCTCTGAGTGTTGTGGACTGAGCCAAGCTGAGCCTGAACTGCAGCTGCAATGCTGTGGATATGTAGTTACTTTTGTGTTGAAGACCTTCTCCCATAGTGATGCTGCTATATTGGCAATTGTAATTATTTCTCTGAAAACCAGAGACCTAGGCTTTTATGTTATGAAGTAATAAAACTAATTAGGCTCAACAAATCCTGTGTAGGCTCAGTCTGTAGGGACCACATATTGTATGTTAGTTTGCCTCCTAGTTGTAGCCTCTTGGTGGTGATAGGACTTTATTGCAACCTCCAGGGCCTGATTGTGACTGCTCCTGCCCTGGTCAGAAGAAAACAAGAGGGTCAGGTGTCTAAGGTGAGAGTCTGCCTCAAGTCACCTGCTCACCCGGAGGTGGAGGTGGTGCCTTAGCATGGGGGTGGCAGACTTGCAGCTTGCAGCAGAGTTCTAGGTACCATGTTTAGGAACAAAGGGCAGTGCTTGGCACAAGATAAACCAGGTACAATCTAGGGTGGGGAGAAAGAATTCTGCATCATGCTCAAACCCAAGAAGAAAGAGAAGATGAGCACTGGCCAGGCACACACCACGGAGCTCAGCTCCTGACTAGGCTTGCCTTTCGACTTCACAGGAAGGGAGGACATGTTGTGTGGGTATAAACTCCTGGGTGCTTTTGCCCAGGCTATTTCCTAAGGGCAAGAGAGATGCAACAAGAATTAAGGTGACTTAATAAATTGGAGCCTGCCATGTAAATTATAAGCAGAAAGTGTATTTTAATTAGACTTGGCTACTGCTTTCACTCGATTTCCAAATATTAAAATTTCCCTTTCATTTCTTGCGTGAGTAATCCTGGCCCTGATTAATTGGAAACACTAGGTCCTTGCTACTCCCACACATTATCCCTGGAGGGGACTGTGCTTCAGTGACAAATGTTAAGGGAATGTGCTGCATTATCTTTCCTTGGCATAGCAAATAAAGAGGGGGAATCATTTATTCCAGGCCTCAGCAAGCAGCCTTAGGGGAGCTCTGTAGCTTGGTTCTGAGTGGAACTGAGTGATAGTGGCAGCCTGGCCTTACTTACTTCACCGGCAGACAGAGCTGCTGCCCTCTTGCTCCATTAGCTGAACCAGTAACATCAAACTTTCATGGAAGCCATTCCAGATAAAACAACAGACTCTTATCATTGTAGCAAGAGTACTGGGAATTATATTTCCTCTGGAAAATGAATACCTTGGCTGCACCAAGGGGTAATTCAGGATTTTTTTTTTTTTTGATGCCAAAAATGGTTGAAGTTTTACCTGAAGGAGAAGGAAAGCAGAGTGGGAGGACTTATTGGTTTCCTGGGATGTTCAACAAACAGGACTCTACATACTCAAGTACTTAGCACTTGTGAGGTGCTATGGGTCAGGCTACAGGTAATGGTGACATCCTATTTTGCTTCCCCAAATTGTCTGTCTTTAGAGCTCAATCTCCTAAAACCCAGTTCTTTGTGTTCTTTCTTATGCTTTTGAAGACCTGTTTTCCAAGTTAACATAATTCTTTTTGTGTCTTGGTGTTAAAATGAATGCCATAATAATTTTTAACATCTTATTCAAATAACCATTTAGCCGAAGTTGGGGTGAGATGTACACAGGTTGCTATGGCTACCGGATTAGGTATGTGAGACAGGCTTCTGGGTTGCCTCTTGAAGTGACAGTTGCTTGATTACTTCATTCAGTGTTAGGCAAATGGGTCAAAATGTTAGCTTTTAGCCTCTTTGATGTTATTTGGAATGTGGAAACATCTCTACAGGGTTGTAAATATTTTATTTACCTCATTGATTCTTAAAGTAAATGATACATACTTTTCCTCTCCATAGAAACAAATATTTAAAAGAATCTTTTTCACTTCTCACTTTCCCCAGAATGCAGATTGATGTGCCCATTGGCAGGGTGGAAATTTAGATCAGGTGAATCCTGATGAGAACAGTTCTTTAAAAAAGGGCCTCAGTGTAAATGGCGGTATCCATGCACCAGGGTCAACCACATCTGTTGAGCAGGATTGCCATAGGATTAGTGGTCAGTTGCTGGGGCAAAAATGAGATATGGTTACTTCTGACACACACTCCATTTCTCAAACCCCAATGTTAAATCTGCTCATTGGGTAGACTATAGGCAACCTGTTCATACTCTTGCTACCTTCTTGTCTTCATTTGAAGTTTTGTCTAGGTGCTTATTTTTTTCCATGAAGTCATCTGTACAGGGAGGGAACCCTGTCTCTACTCCCACGGGGTGAACATCATTAATCTAAGGCAATCATGCTGATTCCATTCCCTTTGCTAGTGTCTAGTGTAGGAAGGGCATTAGAAATACAAATGAACAGTGAAAATTGAAGAGGGGATGGTGGCTGGCAGCATCCAGAAAAGGATGCTCTTACTTAGGGATATATGAAATAAATAGGTCTTTCTCAGCTTCTGTGCACTGGAGTATGACACTGTCTGCCTAAAGCAGACTGTTATTTTGGAACATGAAGAACACCAACTGAAGTAAAGATGAGTAAGATGAGAATGGCAGAGTACTGGAGTGGAAAGAACCTAGGTATTGTATATCTGTTGAGTGTCTGACTTACCCATTCTACTTGATATTTAAGACAACAATTCCCTTATTGTTTAAGCCATGTGAGTTGCATTTTCTGTTATGTGCAGCCCACAACATTCTTACAATTTTGTTCAAATCCTTTCTTTTAATTGATGTAACTTTCCATTTTAACATAGTACAGGTTTCAGATATACATCATTGAAAACCAGCATATGCATATACTGCATTCAGTTCACCTCTAAATGTTCAGTTCTATCCTTCACCATATAATTTCCCCCTTTGTCCTATGTTACTCATTGTGGCTTACTCCTTCTATTCTGGTAACCACTAATTCATTCATAATTCAGTATTTTATTTTTGTTTTATTTAGTTCATCTATCTGTTTATTTTCTCCAGTGGAAGGTGAAATCACATATTTTATCTTTCTCTGGTTTATTTTACCAAACAGAATACCATCTAAGTCCTTTCATTTTTTTACTAAATGGCAGGATTTCATTTTCTTTTCATAGCTGAGTAGTATTCCAATATACATACATTTAAAACTTGATCTGTCAATCACTGTCATTCAGTTGTTTTCAGATTTCGGATATTGTAAATGATGCTGCAGTTATCATAAAGTGCATTTATTTCTTTGAATTATTATCTTTAAAATTAAGGGAGTAAATATATAGAAGTGGAAAAACTGGATTAGATGAAATTTTAATTTTTGAGTTTTAGGGGAATCTCCAGACTGCTTTCCAAGATTGTCACACCAATTTGTGTTCCCATCAACAGTGTATAAAGAGTCCTTTCTTTCTATATCCCCTTTCTTTATCCTTATTTCTTATCTTTGGTATGATCACCATTCACACAGGAGTAAGGTAGTATCTCACTGTTACTTTAGTGTGCATTTTCCTAATAATGAGAGATGGTAAATACCTTCTCAAGTGCCTATTGGCCATCTGTGTGTCTTAGAAGTGTCTATTCCATTCTCTGCTTGTTTTTAAATTAACTCTCTGATTTAGTCTTCCACTTGGTCTGTTCTGCTTTCATGGCTTTCTCTTGAGTTCTTGATCTCTTTTTCTTCAGACTTTCAATCTGTTATTTTCTTATTTAAAGCTTCAATTTCTACTTTCTGTTCATTAGTTTTATTTCTGAGTTCATCAGCATTTTTTTTCTGAGATTTGTTTTATGTCTTTAATTAGTTTCTCTGACTTCTTTTTGACTTGCCTTTCTGAATTTTCTTCTATCTCTTTGAGATTTTCTTAATTATAACAATGTTGAACTTTCTATCTGATAGAGATATATATTTTTTCATGTCTTTGAGGTTAAAGAATTGTTTTCTCCTTGATATATTGATATATATGATATATTCATATATGATATATTCATATATATATGAATCATATATATCATATATATATTCATATATGATATATTCATATATGATATATTCATATATGATATATTCCCTTGAGGTCTTGAGTTGTAATGTAACATTTTATTCCACTTCCCATTTTGCTGCTTTGAATTTCCATATTTAAATATATATACAGCATGTATTTCCTTATTTAAAATTTCCCTACTTAAATATATGTACATTGTATACATATAGAATATATATTTGTGCTAGGTTGTGCTAGGATTTTATTTTATTTTCTGACTGTCCCAGTTACCAAGGCATTTGATCTTGCTGTGTCAGTAGGGAAAGACACATTAGGTCCAGTTATTGGTTGCAAATATGTGGGGAACATAGTTCATGTTTGTGGTCCTCTGATATATGGGCTCCTACTTTTGGAACTCAACAGACTTAAGTACTGTAAGTGCACTTTACAAGGTCAGTACCAGTCCTGTCAGGTGGGAGAGGAAGAGAGTCTTCTATAGTGTCTTCTATTTTGTCTTCCTTATTGGGGTTCCAAATTATGTCTAATGAAACATAAATCTCCATGTCCCGTATGATGTAATCTTTTTAAAAAACAATATGTGTGTGTGTGTGTGTGTATGTATATATGTATGTATTTCACATCTTTGTATTCCCCAGGGTTCACCTACCTCTCCTCCCTGACAGCTCCCCTCACTCATCCCCTCCTCCCCTAGTTTTGTTCTTCAGTTTGATTTTAGCTTGTTTTGACTTTTCCTTCTGGCTTTTTCTTTGTTTTTCCTATGTCCCATATATTGGCTTCTGTCTTCTTTCTGACTTGTTTCTGCTAATATGATTTCTTATAGTCTGTTTTTGTTTCCCAGTTGCAGTATTCCACAAGGCAGGCCAGCCTGGGAAAATCTGATTAGACAGAAAAATGAAAGTGAAGAAATCAAAGACATCACTTTGCTTGTTCTCACACCAATTTTTATTATGTTGTACTTTTTTTATTTATAATTTTTATTTTTAAAGTTTTTACAATACATGATTGTATAATTGTTGATTCCCCTGGGATTACCCCATCCCACCATGCCCCCTTTGGTCTCTTTGCCTCATTTCTTTTTGTTGCTTGTCCATGTTTAGCCCTTTAGTCTTTTTTTTTTTTTGCCTTCATTGGCCAATCCGAGACTCTTTGGCTTGTATCCATGCTTCTTGTTTCTTGGTGACTGTTTTTTCTGCTCCATCCCATTGTTTCAGGCCTTTGGCTTTGGGGACCTGACTCCCAGTTTTATGTTTTGGTAGAGCTGCTCCTTGATGGAGACAACCATCGGTTGATGGTAGGTCTCCTAGTCTCCCTTTTAGGAGCTTTGCTGTTGACCCACTGCCATTCTGTAGGCATCCTCCCTCTGACAAAGGAGGTGTGCTGTTCCTTAATGACAATGTCTCTGTGCTGGACTTTTGGTCACAGCTCCCCAATGAGTAGTAGGCTTAGTTCTTTCATGTTTGTTCTCCTAGTTCATTGCTCTGTGATCTTGTCTTGCTCTTTTTGAGTCCTGCCTTAGAGGCATGTGTTTTTAGAGTCTTCCTTGCTGTTCCTCGCCTCTTCTCTTTCTGTGGTTGAAGTTTGTCTCAATATATTTATTGCTGGTGTGGGTTCATTGGAGTGAGGCTAAATGAGAGGAGACTGTGGCAAACCACCCACTCCCCCACCCCACAAACTGCACCCTGATATTTGGCAGGCCTCAGGTGCGTGCCGGCAGTTCAGGGCAAGTGCCAGAAGCAATTGCAGCCATGCTCCTTCCCAACATGTGGGGGGAGGAGAAAGCCATTTGTGCGATGGGCGTGGTGGTGGCTGATGTCTGGGTTGCCTCATGCAAACAGGGACGGCCCCTCCAGACTGAACCCAGTGGTTCCATCCCACCTACCCTCCAGAGGCAGACAGAGCCAGTGCAAGTGAGGCATAGCATGATGGCAGGGTCACAGAGGGCATGGGCCAACCTGCCTACACAGCACCCTGCACCGGTTGTACCAGGTAATCTTCCTATTATGTTGTACTTCTTTTGAGGAGGCCAAAGTCCACTGACTACTGCAGCAATGGATACTTCTTATAGTGTCAGATTCTTTTTTAAAATAACTATATATTTATTTATTTGTTTGTTTGTTTGTTTAATTTTACATTGTTATCTGCCCCAGGGTTCTCCCACCACCTTATCACTCATGAACCATCATCTTAGTCTTTTGTGCCCCTCCCAACCCTGATTTTCCTCCCCTCCCCCTCTCATGCTCAATGCATCAATTTTGCTAAACATTAGTTTTAAACTTTTTCTTGTCCATTTATTGTTTTTCCTTTGTCCCTCATATAAGTGAGACCATCCAGTATTTCTCTTTTTCTTTCTGGCTTATTTCTGCTACCATGATCCCTTCAAGCCTCATTATATTGCCATGAATGATGTTTGTCTTTTTTGATTGATGAGTAGTATTCCATTTTGTACATATACCACAGTTTTCTGTACCACTCATCTATTTTGGGACATTTGGGTGGCTTCCATATCTTGGCTATTGTAAATAGTACTGCAATAAGCATCCTGGTACAGGTATTTTTTTGGATTAGAATTTTC
>PVHY01012466.1:15538-44486 GCA_004024945.1 Uropsilus gracilis | reverse complement strand
GCCGAGCTGCCGAGGGTCTGCGCCCTGGCCTGCAAGCCCCCCCCCCACGTGGCCCTGCTGGACTGAGACTGCACTGCTGGACTGGGGCCCCTCATCTCGGGGACCCTCCAGCCTTCCTGTTGCTCACCCGTGGACAGTGGCTTGACGGTGGCCAGGGCCGATGGGTGGAAGTACAGCGCTGTGTCCACAGCCACCCACAGGGCAGGTCGCGCCACGCCACGCTCCCCTGGTGCGGACACGCGCCTGGGTCACCCCGAGTCTGCACCAGGCGCCCTGAGAGGTGGGTGGACCTCAGTCCGTGGCCACTGTCACACGCCCTGGCTCTGCGGTCTGGGGGGCCCTGCTCCGTGCCCCGGGGCAAAGGAAACGAGGACCCCCGTGACCAGGGAGGACCGGGGACCCAGCAGGATGCACGGGACTCGGCCCCGAGCGACAGGTTTTCCGATCCCCTGTGCTTGTCATGGGTCCCACTCGCTTCGGTGCGGGAGCGGCCTCTGTCCCTCTTCATTTCCTCGGGGTAACACGCGGCTCTTGTCTGGCAGCGCGAGGCCCCTGGGTGTGTCGGCGTCGCCTCTGCGGCCGGGCGTGTGTCAGTTCGGGACGAGGCTGGCCTGCTGCTACGGCTGGAGAAGGAGCAGCCGGGGAGTCTGCGAAGGTAATCCCCCAAGCCTGGCCCCCTCCGGCTCGAGCGGGGGGCCGGGGATTCACCTGTCTGCAACCCCCCGGGTCGGCACAGAGCTGCCAGTGAGTTCCCAGAGAAGGAACCCCGATAACTCCCACCACCCGGGGCTGGCAATGGCGGTGGGCGCTTGCTCTGTTTGTGTTTGCATCTGAAGAAGTCGAGTTGGGCAAAAATAGGCCCACAAATGCCTCCTGCCAACGAGCATTCCCCACCGCCCTGTAATGAAAGACACTGGCACACGATGAGAAGGGCCAACCAGGCGGCCTCAGTTCCCAGCAAGAGAGGAGGCCGTTTATAGTGTCCTTACGCCTATTTTTAAAGCCCGGTGTCCCAGCTTCTAGATCATTCCGAGGGATGCAAATATGAGAGCTGTCCATCTTCTTTCTCATTCTTTTGGACCAGTGTCAGACTAAGGAAGCATGATTTGCCTGAGACAGTGTCTCTGTGTTAGCCCTCCCAGAGCGGCCCTCAGCAAGGGGGTGGGGGGAGGGGGAGGGATTTGCAGAGCTTCGTTTTTTATTGCTTGGGTTGCAGTGGACTCAAACCTCATCCTTCCTCATCCTATCTGACCTGGAGTGCATCCCTTCAGCTCCGAACCCCACAAAGCATTGCGAGGTATCGGGGTATTACATGCTTAGCACCATGCAGACCCTTCCAGTTTCCTTGTGCCAATGTGCCAGCGGTGCGGAGCCACCGGAAAGCGTGTTTGCAGGGCGTCCTTGTCTACCGAGGTGAAGAAAGAAGCTCCCTCCCAGGTCTTGGTCAGTTCAGAGCGTGGGTCCTGGCGCTGACTGGATGTCGTGTCATGGTCAAGGGCGTTGTCTTGAGAACCAGCATGATGTGGGTGACCTGGGGCAAGGTGGGTAGGCTCGTGAAGGCCCCATGACGCCTCTGCAACCCCCGAAGGGCAATGCCTCCTTTGGAAGGCAAGGAGGACAAGGCCTAAACGGTGTGTGGGTCACAGCGCCCGGAGGAGCTACCTCAGAACTAACCTTGGCCCGGAGGGACCAGCGACTCATCGCGGACTTTGTCCATCAAAGCAGCAGGTGGCGAGGGAATCACATGTGACTTTATTCCTTTTCTAACCGCAACCTCGGACACTTTTATTCGCAGTCAGGTGGAAAGGGGGCAAAAGACACGTGAGACACGTGATGGGATCGCTTGCAGTCGCGCAAAACGTGGCGGCCCTCGCTGCCAGGAAGCTCGAACGAACGCGGGCGAGCTCGGCCGCCTGGAAGAGCGCGTCTGTGGCTCAAGCAGAGCCGCGCGGCGCCGGAGCACAGGCCTGGGCCTTCGCGAGGCTTCGGTGGCTGACGTGATGCCAGACGCGCCAAAGAACGGAGAGCGAGAAGCCGAAAGAGCACGAGCAGAGCTCCCAGCACAGGCCCCCGGGGGCCAGGTCCGCGCGCCCAGGAGCTTGCCTGCACCACGGCCCTCAGCCCCGGCCCTCAAGTTGCTGGCGCGGCGGTGACTCAGAGCCGCGGCCCGTTTCGCCCACGTTTCATGGGCCTTCCTGGGAGTGAGGTCATAGGTTCCCACAGCCGCCAGTAACGGGGTGCTTGGCCCCGCGGTGACTCGGGCTCCGGTTTCGAAGGCAGAACGTGGGGCTGTGTGGTAATGAGAGAGAAAGCCTGCGGGCCTGCCCCGACCTGCAGCCAGGCCGGGCCTGTGAGGTGCCGCCTGCCCTGGCCGTCACCTCCCGCCCTCTGCCCTTCGCCCCGCGGGCAGCCTTGGTGCTGCGGCTGCGTGCCCACTGCCGCGTCTGTGCCCAGGGCAGGGTCGGCTCCACTCACTGTCATGAGCCCTCGGGCTCGGCGGCTTGGTAAGCGAGGGCGGAGCTTTCTGGGCCGTGTGGGTAGCACAGATGTTGCAGATAGAAACACGTCCACATTGGCCACGGGCACTCAGGCCACCAGCCCCAGCTCCTGCAAACCCCAGAACATCTCCCAGAGCTCTGAGCTCACAGCAGCAAGGGGATGAATCACCCGTTCTCCCATGTTCTTTTTGGCATCGGTCCTGGGCTTTCCTACCCGGACCGTGTGACAAGAACTTTCCAGGGACCAAGCAGACACCTTCAGGGCTTTAAACAAATAAAAGATGATTTTACTAATATCTGCACTTCCAGCTGCGCCCCGAGGATGTGAACCCATGAGAGAGTGGCCGCTGGACATCAAGTTCTGTTTCTTTTGTCTGCAAAAGCGGAAGAATTGCACTGGGAAACAGCCTCCTCCCCACTGCTCACTGCTGACTTGTCCAGAGCCACGGAGTGCTTGTCGGTGAAAGGTTTTCCACCTACTACTTTATTCAGTGTTCATGACTTGGGAGTAGCTGATGTGTTCGTGGTACCGTTAAACACTGCAGGATAAAAGGATGAACGTTTAAGTCCCTGATCTGAAAGCACTTAGCATCAGGTAGCAGATAGATGTCCAGGACAGAAATACAGAGGTAGGACTAGTTATTCAGTGAGACAGAGACAAGTCCATTTCCTGGGAGAAGTTCATGAAGACGCCATGATTCAAGTTGAAGGGCAGTCTGCAGATGACTAGAGAAAGCTGGGAGAGCTTCCAGGAAGAGGTACCACATACAAGGATAGAGAGGGAATTAAAGAAGGGCAGGAAACCCCAGGGTGCTTGCCTTCCACTGTGCCAGCTACTCCTGTTCTTTTATTGTCAAAACATCTTCTCCTTCCACAGCTGCTTGTGAACCTGGCTGCAAGTTCGGTGAGTGTGTGGGACCGAACAAATGCAGGTGCTTTCCAGGATACACCGGGAAGACCTGCAGTCAAGGTCAGTACCATGGGAGAGGGTGCTCACATGAACCCAATCGAACTTTCCAGGGCAATTCGATCGTGGTCGCGAGGCTCATGAGGCAACACTATTCTTAAGGGTGTATCGAGTTGAACCTGAAGTTTCAAATGAAAGTAGTTTCAGAACATGAGTTTTCAATCAGTCCCTTCCAGAAAGTTCTGAAAATCATTCTGATGTTTATGTTGGATTTTCATTATGTTACTTGAGCTACTGGAGTAATGCTTGTTTTTTACTAGAAAAATCTAACTACGCACAGGGATCTAAATTAATATAAATCCCTATAAATCTAGATAAATCCCTGTTCTAATGATAGTTCCCAATCTGTCCTGACTCCTCAAAGTCCTTTCCTGTAATGGCACAAACAGCAGTGCTCCTCGTGGGCACCATGGCATGTCAGCACGGACAAAGCCAGCTCAGGCTTTTTAGGTCTGTGCCCTCGTCCCTCTTATGAAGGCTTCTAGCGTTTATGTGAAAAATGCTTCATTTAATCTGTGTCATTTCAGTTCGCTCAGCCGGGTCATCGTTCTGTGTCTGCCCTTGCACCCTTGGGTAGGAATTTTGATAGCATAGATGGCTCAGATTGGGGTTGCTGGGTTGAGTGACTTGTCTGTATTTGACTGTAAAGGACATATTCTACCAGGCAGCTAGCTAATGGCTTGGGCATAGGCTGTTTACCAGAAGACATTAAAGAGTTTGGGCATAGTATTGACAACAGGGGGCCCCACCTGGTCAGTTTTGCCCGCCAGGAAGAGTCGCCAGGTGAAATGCAGACACGTGGTGAGATTTACGTTGCAGCTAAACAGCAAACTGCATTGTAGCGTGTGTACGTTCCAAATGCCATGCGGGGCGTACATGTGCCAAAAGAGCACTAGGTTTTTATTTGAAATTCAGCTCTGAGTGTCCTGTATGTTTACTGAATGTGGAAAGCTTAGCCCAGGGGCCATCTGGCAATGTCAACCTGCATCGGGAGGGGTCAAAGCTGGCATCTAGTGGATAGAGACCGGGGCAACTGCTAACCGTCCCACAGTGCGCACCCCCCTCCTCCCGCCAAGGAGTGCTTGACCCCAAATGCTTGTCCAAGGAGTACTGAGGTCAAGAAACCCCAGCCTGGAGAAACGTGCAGTGATGAAGACATTGTCCTCAGTCCCACAGCGCAGTTGAACTGAGAGCTGCAGAGCTTGAATGCCCTTGAGAAAGGCTTCGGGTGCTGGAAGGAAGAGGCGAGTTCCAAGGAAGAGCAGGCAGGGACACCCCCCCTTGAGCACCCCCAGCCTTGCCCCCAAGCCAGAGCGAGTAGCAGCCACCGTGACAGCCTTTCTCTGCACTGCCCACCACGGCCTTGAGAGCAGCCTCCGAAGCTCTCCTCTCCCCGCTGCAGCTTCCAGACACCAGCGCCCCAAAAGCCCAGCTGCTTGAGAGGGCTGCGCCCAGCCGCTCTCCCCTCGGTCATAACTCAGCTGCCTCCCTCGCCGGGGCCTTTTCCCTATGTCTTGGCCTCTGCGGCAAGATGCCTGCTCAGGAGAGCTGCCTGGGAGGAGCTGTCTTGTGCTCTGTTTCCTGGCCTGGTAACATAAGAACGTCGTGGGAGCCATGCTGTTGGCCGCAGTTCGGGACCGGCTGCTCCCGCCCCCTCAACTCCCCGCGGCCTCCCTGCTCCTGGGCCGCCTGATCAAGTCCAGGTAGAGTCATCAGCCAGGGAGACAGGCTCTGTTTTCAGCTGATGCCTTGCCCACACGCTTCTTCCAGGGATGAGTGAGTCACCCTGATGTGGAGCCAAACGATGGCTAGTCCTGGCTTTCTCGTCTTGTCCAATCAGCACTTTTCATTCCCCACGTTTGAAGTGGTTGAGATGCAGGAGGGAGACGGTTGGGTGACGCGAAGGAGGACTAGCCAGCCAGGGCCTTGGAAGCGCCCCAGCATGAGCTTCCTTCCAGAGGCGAAAGCAGCCCTTGTCTGTTTTCTAGAATATGCTTTGCTGCTGCCATGGTCTCCATGACACGTGGCCATCCCACCATTTCTGCATTTGATGAGGTGGAGCCAGGAGGCACCTGGGGACCCATTTCCGAAGACAGGCCCGCCCCTCTCCCTGGCATTGCTTTGACCATGTTCATTTCCTGAGTTTTTAAAAAATATTTTAGTAAGAAAGTTATTCATGCTTAAGATGTAAGAAGAAAATTTTAGGAGATTTTTTTTTTTTGAGAAAATAAAGTCACCTTCAGCTTTGCCACCTGAGGTGACCACCCTTGGCATGTCGAGCGTATCCTCCCAGCCTTCTTCATTAATGCGCTTCACCCACAATGTCGCTGTCTATCTGTACACGTAGCTTGGCAGCCTTCTTTTCTCACTTAATGGCATCTTCTCAGCATCTTCTCATGGGACAAAAACTGTCCTGTGACCTCACCACCAAAGCTGCCTGGCCAAGCCCCCTCTCACAGGGCGTGAGCAGAGGCTACGTGGAGAGCACCAGAGGTCCAGTGGAGCTGTGACAGTTGTCATTGAAAGGAGGCTGTGCCATAGGCAGCTGGGATCGGCTGTTGAGATAATGCTGAGGACAGTGTGATGTAAGTGCAACAGCCGCTCAGAGCATGCACCTATCAAAAATGGACTGTGAATGAATTTTCAGCATCACCCAATTTTCAAAACGCCCTGCTATCAAGGTATTTTCAACCAAGACATGGAAACCTACCAGTCTACCTGAAGCCCCCTCGAGCTCCCCCCCAGCCACCCACATTCCCAAAGGAACCATAGCTTGGCCTTTTCCACCCGGATTAGTATTGTTGTGCCTATTTTCAATGCACCTGTCTATATCCAGCTCCTCCCACTCAATATGTCATGAGTCCGCCATCATCACTTGTGAGCATGGGTGGTTCAGTCCCGTTGCTATATAGGATTCCACTGAGTAGTCACAAGCCCCTGAGCGACAGGGCTATTGTCGGGAGCTGTGTTCTCATTACTCTATTTCTGGCCTGCTCTCATAAGCTGCTGAATGTTTGCCTGATTGATGCAGAGGGAAAAGCAAAATGTCCTTGACTATCTGTAGAGCAATGTGAAATACCTCCTTCAGGTCACGCTTCGGCCAAACTTGAGCAGTTTAGACTGTACTTGCTGGTAAAGATATGCTTGTAACCATGTGACCCTGGATCAAACCTTCTTTTGTTACTGCTTGTTTCATGTTTTATATAAAAGTCTTATTCTAAATAAACTCGGTGCCACAGTCCAGAGAGAGACTGTGAGCCCTACTGCTGGAGTCTTTTATGACTCAACTATAATCCTTGGCCTCCCCCTCGGGACCATTCGATCACGTCGCGGCTGGCTCACGACAGGCTATGGTCTAAGGAACGAGTCCTTGGGCAGTTCCATCATTCCGCAAACATCCTGGAATGCCAACACACAGATGTACAGCCTACTAGACACCTAGGCTCAGGGGCCAGCAACTCCGCCCCCTGTGTGACCCATCATCGACTGAAATGTCATTCAGCAACCTGTGACTTATATGAGTCACTCAGCCGTCCTCCTGGTGGAAGATACTCGCATTCTTTCCAGTGTGCGGTCACTAAGACTAGTGCTCCTGTGATCATTTTAGCACATGGTTTTTGGAGAGTATGTGCCCACATTTCTGTTGGGTAGAAAGCCAGGTGTGGACTTGCTCGGTCATGGCCGAGTCTGTATGCGGCCTTAATACTTTCTGCCAAATTGTTTTCCAAAGGGGTTGTGCCCCAGGTGGTGCGAGGCCATCCCATCTGCCCCGCATCCCCGCCAGGCACGCTCATGACGGCTGGAGAAAAGGCTCTCCCGGGGGGAGCACCCCAGGAGGCGGCTGGACCCTTCCCCATCCAGCTAACCTTTCCCCGTTTTCTAACTGCCCCTCCGCAGACGTGAATGAGTGTGGAGTGAAGCCCCGGCCGTGCCAACACAGGTGTGTGAACACGCATGGCAGCTACAAGTGCTTCTGCCTCAGCGGCCACGTGCTCATGCCAGATGCCAGCTGTGCGAGTAAGTGCCAGCAGCCCTGCTGCCCGCCCTCAGCCAGCCCTGGAGTGCCTGGCTTTTGCGGTTTGAAGTCCGGGGGCGGGTTGGCTCAAGTGGTGACTTGACTGAAGCTAACATGGCCCCGGGGTGACACGCCTCTGAGCGCGTGTTTTCTTCATTTGGTAAAATGCGTAGAAGGCGAGCGTCGCCGCTTTAAAGTGTGCAGCTCAGTGACGTTCTGTGCGGTTACGGCGCTGTGCACTTGCCCCCACTGTCCAGTACCAGCATCTTTGTCACCCTCCCCGGAGAAACGTGGTATCCAGCACCACCCATTCCTCACCCTTCCCCTGCTCTGTGTGAGGCTTTGTGGAGACCAACCTTGTAAATAAGAAGGCTAACTGGGAAGAAAAACCCTATACGTCCGTGTCCATGAGGTGTCCTGGTGAACGAAACAAGCACACCGTCTCAGGGAGGTGATGGATATCAGCTCCAACTTGGGATAGCGATTCTTCCCACAGGCGCCCTTTCCCACGCCCTGGCCACGGGCAGGACTAATGACTCTTGTTGGAAATACACTCAGATTCACATACCTGAGAAGAAAGGCCTCTCTGAGAAAGACAGCCCAGGCCTGTGGGACTCTCTGTTCATTGAGAAGGAGGCTTTGCAGCCAAAAAGCAACCCTCCCTTCCTGCCTGCCTAACTGCCTGCCTGCCTCCTCCTCCCGGCCCCATTTCTCTTTCCTCTGCCAGCAGTCCCTGTCAGACCTGAGCTCCCTATGGTTGTGGGGGGCTGGGGGCTGCCCAGCCCCTCCCAGGCTTTCCTGAGGTTATAAAAACTTGGCTCATGGGTGGTTTACTGTTCCCCTGCCCGGGCCTTGACTGAGCACCCCACCCCTCCTTCTTCCCCCCAGTCATCTGCATCCTCCTCTCACCAGCAAGCTTAAGAGATAAAGCAGGCCTGTGTGAACCTATTTTTCCCTCTTAATTCTCCTTGTTACAAATTAAACAGAAAACCACAAGAGGCAAATGCACAACTTAATGAATTCTTCGAAGGCGAGCACCCCCTTTAACCACGGGCAAAGAGCACTTTGCCAGCGCTGCTGTCCCCCCCCCCCCCACCGTGGGAACCAGGCTGGGGGCTTAAACTTAAAGTTTTAAAAAGATATATGCTAATGGACGTGTCTGGAACATTCCATGAAAGCCAAATCAGTGCCAAAAAAGATAGCTTTTCCCAAATGGAAGGGGAGAATTAGGTAAATTTGGAAGATTAATTTGAAAAGAAGACAACTACGGAACAAAAAGAATGAACTAGAAACATAACCATTGTCTGTCCTGTTCCCTTGACCTGCAGCTCTGGCTCTGTCCTGGCTTTGTTTTTGTATCAGTCAGAGTGGTCCACGCCTTGCTGTTTATAGCCCAAGCTGTCTGCGTGGCCCTGAGCTTCTCTCTGGGACACTGATTTTATTTCACCGGCCCCTGGCAGTCTCTTGTCAGCTGGGCGATGGGCTGCTGATGGATGGACTTGGGTAAAGGGAGTATATTCATTGTGCTTCCCTGCTGTAGACACTTATGATTCCCACATACTGGCCCCTGCTAAGAAAATGCTTTTTTGTCAGATAAGTTATGGTTAACAAGTGAAAGGAAAATCCAGCTAAATGATCTCATTTAGCTGAAAACAAGGCAGTTCCAGAACAGCCCGACAAGGACATAGTCTGTCATCCTCCAGGTACTGATTTCATTCCATGCCTCCTAGTCACAGTGTGGCTGCCACAGCTCCAGCGAACACACACATTGAAGGTAAGTGAGACAAAGAGGAAAGGAGCGATATCAATGAACAATCCTGCTTTATGCCTGTGAGTTTCATTGAGCAGCAGCTTCTTTTCCAGAAGCCCCTCTCCCTCTGGAGGACTTACCTTGATGCCTTTGGCCACAACTGGGTCACAGGGTCACTGCTTGCTTGCTGCAGGGGAAGTTGGAAGAGAAACCGGTAGCTGACTTTCTGGCCTCAGTGATGGGAACAGCAAGAGGAAGGCAGGTTCAAAGTGGCTTTGGGGCACCTGCTAAGACCTAGCGGCCCCATGTTTTAATACAGACACCTGAGACTATCCCAGGACTCAGGTGACCCTCACCGAAGCTGGCGGTGCACACAGAGCTCTGGGCGCATTCTGTCACCCTGGTCACTCGGGCCAATCATCTATGTCAGAGGTTGTATTTTGGCCTAGAGAAGCCAAGCACATG
The DNA here is from genome assembly GCA_004024945.1 of Uropsilus gracilis. Classification (NCBI taxonomy): domain Eukaryota; kingdom Metazoa; phylum Chordata; class Mammalia; order Eulipotyphla; family Talpidae; genus Uropsilus; species Uropsilus gracilis. The sequence goes on along the minus strand of PVHY01012466.1, from coordinate 34,791 downwards.
CCCTGGAGGAGTGAGGTGCAGCCTGGTCATGGGGGGGTGCACGCCCCGCCTGAAGACAGTCAAGTCCAGTGCGCTGGCCAACCAAATGGGCCACAGGTGGGATTCAGCACGGGCGCCCCTGAGACTCCAGAGTCCGCTGGACTCTCCACAGACTACAGCCCGCTGAGTGCCACCACACACGTCACAGTCCGTGCCCCAGAATTCACAGCCTGTTCCTCTGTCGTCTCGGGAGGGAAAGGCTAACCCTTCTCTGCTTTGTCAGCCTCAAGGACGTGCGCCATGACGAACTGCCAGTACGGCTGCGAGGACACGGCTGAAGGGCCACGGTGCCTGTGTCCATCCCCGGGGCTCCGCCTGGCCCCTGGTGGCAGAATCTGCATAGGTAGGACCGCAGGCACACCTCTGCCTCCTCCCTGGTCTTCTCCCTGACTGAACCCCCCTTTTCCCTTCACCCCATCTGCATGTCGCCCAGATATTCTAGTCCATGTCCGTCTCGGAGCCGGGTGCCGTCAGCTCCAGCATGCTCCGCCTCAACCAGCTCTCTGGGGCACCCTTCTGCTGTCTCGGAAGGGAAGGGAAGGCACCCACACTGGAGCATTCAGTGCGCAGCCTCAATGCCCTTGACCCCGGACACCTGGGTGACGCGGCCTCTGACTTTGCCCTCAAGGCCAAGGGCCCGGGTATCCATGCATGATGCCTGCCCTTTACGATGGGGTCTGGCACAGAATGTCACAGGCGCTGCCTTAGGCAGGCATGGAAACGGTGAGTGCCAAAGGTCCACAGCCGGGGCACCGCTGGGCACCCCCAAAGACTAGATTACTGGCAGCACTTTTTTCACTTTGTGCCTTCGTTGCCTTGCGGACTTGAATTGTTTTCAAGCCCCAAATTGCATATTCTCCCAGCGCTGTGCTGAATGGCGTCACACAAGCACACTGCTGAGAGCCCAGAGCATTTCCGTGGCAGGGCCGGATGAGATGGTTAAAAGAATTGTCCATCTTTTTCGATTGAACTAAGCAATGCAGTTTCGTAGTCTTCTTGACTGCAATGGAAGGATTTTTGCCATCAAGCTGCTGGCAGCTCCTTTAGCTGAAACGGACCTATCTTGATAAACTGCGTCTAGAAAACAGCCTGAACCACCGAGACACTTTAAAACGTGTACATTAACTTTTTGTCTCTGCTCTTTGAAAGTCATCAGCAATTCCTCAAGGCACGGGGTTAGTGCTCTTTAGTAGAACACGACTTACAGGATTTATAGGACAAGCGTAACGCTTGGCCAAACTGGGTCCAGATTTTCACCACCTCTTTCGTTGTCGACTGCCTTTTTTATTGGAAGGGGCAGATGCTGTGTCTGAAAGTGACCCCTGAAAGATAATGTTGGTCAGTCCAACGCTTATTGATGATCTTAAGAATGCAAGGAAGCAGCAAGTCAGCCCCCAACATGCGTGTTTTACCGCAGGTCCAGAATAACAAAATTACATGTTTGATTTGACATCTGAAAGTTAAGGATGACCTTGAGTCGACATGGCTTGCTGAGCACAGCTGTCATCTCTGGCTGTGACTCCCCATGGCAGGACAGGGACGAAGCCTGAAGTGGCGTCGTCATTCTTTACACGTGACCCATGATGTAAGCAGGTGTGCAAAGCCCATTTCTGTGATTCCACGCACCTTAGTGAACTTTGCTCGTGAAACCGTTGCTGTGTAAAAGACGAAACGTGTCTGCATATGCCGTTTGCCTGCTATGCCACTTTCTGGCTCTTTTCTGGGACGTGTACCCAGTGCCGGGGCCTAACAGGAGAGAAGGTGTGCGTGCAAGTGGCACCAATACAGGGAGCTCACGCTCCAGCATGAGATGCACAGAGCAGCTTATGTACTTAAAGGCATGAGCGTTGACAAAGAAATGGGGGGGGTGCACATGCGTGTGCATGCACATGCTGTGTACTTGTGTGTGTGCACGTGCACGTGGGCAAACACACATGCATTGTGGTTCTGCCTCCTAGATGTCGATGAATGCACTGCGTACAGAGCCATCTGCCCCTTCAATCGAAGATGCGTCAACACGTTCGGAAGCTACTACTGCAAGTGCCACGTTGGTTTCGAACTGAAATACGTCAGCGGCCGATATGACTGTGTAGGTAAGGTTCTGTGGCCTCTCCCCTTGGCTCTCGCCGCCAAACCTGTAGGCTTTGTCTGCAGACAGTTCAATGTGGATGTGGAGTCCATGTGTTAGTTGAACCATCTTCGGTACTGGTCATTTTAATACAGAGAGAAAATGACGTTTGAAATGTTTCTGGCATGGAGGAAAATGCTGATGGGAAGTAGATGAAACCAGGTCGATAAAGACAGAGCGAGGACGTTCAGTGTGGAGAGCTAAGGGCAAGTGCAGGTATCTCGAGATGAATCAAGGCTTTTAGAGGTTTGCTTGGTTTGGCTTACATTGGGGTTTTCCCTTCAGGTGTGCATCTAAAAGCAGGAGCAACCATATCTCTATACGACAAAAGGCTGGATAACAGACCCATTTAATCATGAGCTCAGTGATTCGCTCCTGACAATTCTATCAGGCGTGTCTTTAGAGAACTGTCTGAAGGAGATGAGGCGTTTGCTCTTCTCTCCCCTTTCAAGCCCTTCGTCACTCAAGCCCCCCCTGCCCTGAAATGCACCCCCTTCCCCAGGCCCCAGGCCCCAGGTCACTCTCCTGAATGGAGAAGAAACTGGTTCTGGCATCGCTCAGCTGATGGGCTGGTCCCTGTGAAATTAGACCCTTTAGCAATGAGGCGCTCCAGGTCTCAATGAGTGAGTGAAGCGGGGTGTTGGGGGGCCCTGGGCCACATCGCTGTTGCCCTGGGTCGATTGTGGGGTAGGTCTGTGCCAGTGCAAGGAAACCCAGGCCCCCCCCAATAGATTCTGATCACATGAGGCAAGTAGCACGCGTGGGTACCTGTCTTGGAGAGCTGGCCGTTGGGGACACCACCACACTCAGCTTACAGGGCACGTCCCGTGTAACTGTGAGGGGCAATGCTCGCTTACTGGATTCCGACATTCTTCCCTCCACAGCTCTTCCCTCAAATCCCTCAAGCACAGAGGCCATCTGAGACAAGCCTGGAAAGCCCTCATTTCTGGTGGTGCTGGGCCCACGCCTGCCCCGCCTCCCCCACCCCGTCCAGTCCAGCTCCACCACCCAGTGCCCCTCAGCAGGAGCACCCCCTGAACACAGCAGCTGAGGCCTCCCGGGGACAGGGGAGGAGTCACAGTGTGAGCTTCCAAAGGAAACAAATCCTTGCGATTTTAGATTTTAGAAGTGATTATTAGCATCTGAGCTCTCTGCTGCTCAATCAGAAACAATAGGCTGCTTTGGGGGGGGGAGTCTGCACTAGTAAGTGGGTGGAGGGAAGGACTAATGAGCCTCACTTGGGGTGAATTCGGCAAACTTTCCTAGCGGGATTCCAGCAGACAAGCTCAGACCAGCCTGACCCTTGTTCCTAGCACCGTGGAACACAGTGACTAGGACGCCGGTGACGTCAGTGATTTCTTGCCCAGCTTGTCCTGCACAGGGGCCTAGAGTGTGCGAGCTGGGGTGACCCTGCTGGTCGCAACTGAGCTGTGAATTCGTCAGTTAGGGACAGGACCCCGCCAACATGTAGACTTCAGTGTATTGAGCAGCAGGAAGTGAGCTTGCTGGGTGCGAGGGGGTTTGTTGTAGATGCCCCTGTGTCCTGGGGTTCCAGGCCGCAGGTGGGGCCCAGGCGCCCGGAGCTCGGAGCTCTCAGTTCGCAGGCTTAGCTGGTGGGTGGTGGTGGGCGGCGGTGGGCGGTGGTGGGCAGTGGTGGGTGGTGGTGTCTGACCCGCTCTGGTGGGAGGGGTAGATTTCAGCAAGCCCGGTAGCCACAAAGTTGTTGACGTGAATGTTCACGCTTCTAGATATAAATGAGTGTGCTGCGAGTACCCACACCTGCAGCCTCCATGCCAACTGCCTCAATACCCCAGGGTCCTTCAAGTGCAAGTGCAAGCAGGGATATAAAGGCAGTGGACTTTGGTGCTCTGGTGAGTAGCCTCTGGTCAGTATTAATAATATATGGTGAAATAATTTGGTCTTAGTTTGATGGCAGTTATACCTCGTTTCAAGAACATCAAAACTCGGTACCACCTGACTTGGGTAGGAACGGTCAGTTCCAGAAAGGACACGATCATCTAATTACCAGCAACATGGTGTCCAGAATCACATTACCGTGGCTTGACTCCCGGCCTTGCTCATTACTGGGGTGGACTGAGAACAAATGATTGACACTTTCAGAGCCTCGGTCTCGGAAATGCACGGAACAGTCTCCACATCTACAGAGCAGAAGATAGTAGTATCTGATCCTTAATGTTGTAACGATGACATGAGGTCATCCACATGGAACCAGTAAATGTTCGAACAAAGCGGTCAGCTCCAGCCCAGAACATATTAAACACTCGAGTCAGGCACTTGAAGTAGGAGTTATACTCCTTTTACCAAAATTGCACAATTGTTTCCATCGAAAAGCAACTCTCTTTGTCTTTAGAAATAGGCTTCTGATCTCATTCAGTTTACATAGAGAACATTCGAGAACATAGGTTTTGGTAGAACCAGGTCATTCCGAAGTATTTTTTCTTTCAATTATAACAAAGAGAAGTTTGGAGGTGTGGCCTAGAAATTAACGTTTCTTGGCTTACTAAACAATTTTGAACAATCTGCTGATGAATTCTGCACCAGGGTGGAATATATATCAGGCACCTATCTTTGTCATGGACAAATGTTCACTCGTTTAAACCTTCTAAAAGTCCCATTCTTCTCCCAGTGTTACAAGACTGCGTGCTTAATCACTGGACAGTTACGGCCTTGGCCTCTGGCTCCTCCCTGGAGCAGACCTCTCCTGGGCCTTCCCTGACAAACTCCCGGCTCAGCTGTTCCTAGCCCTTCCTGTTCCCTGGGTCCCGTGGCACAGAGCATTTTTCATCCTCCCGGGACCGTGGCCAAAGCCTGGAGGAGAGGACTGTTTCTCCTGCCAGATGGTTAGAGCCCATCGGGTGAACAAAACATGGGCGAATGAACCCCCCAAACCTTGCTGCTCCTGGGGATGACGTTCCCCCATCACATAGACAGAAGTTCTTGACCACCTGGAGACTGAGACAAATATCACCCAAGAGAAGTTGTCCGCTTCATCCACAGCAGACTGAAAACTCTAGAATGTTCCTGCTTTTATGTCTGACATCCCCAAATAGGCCAAGGACCCAGCTGCAGCTTCCTCCCACGGTTTCATATTCCCAAGAAGATGATGCAGTAATCAGGAAAGTTTCAAGCGAAGCAAGCATCTGTTAGGTCAGATTTGAAATAACAGAACCTAGCTCGAGGAAGACAAGCCTATCCATTCACCATCGGGTGTATGCATAGCTTCTCAAACCTTGGCTCCATCCAGCTCGCCTTCCAAAGAGAATGACTTCATGACCTCCCAAGGTTGTGATGGTTTGATTTTTTCTCAGTAGAAAAAATTGAAATTCCAAAGCAGAAACTGAAAGCAGATGTTTAGGTTTACCTGTTGAAACCCTCGCCTCATTATTTATTAAATGTCCCTAGTTTTATGTTACAGATTGCAGACAGGAAATTTCCAGGGAAGGAGCATTTCCTGTTCATTTTTCATGTTGGGTCCTGGGGAAAGAGTCAGGAACCATGGACAGAATTACAGGGGAAGGGTTGTCCGTGATCCGTACATTGGCAAGCAAAACTGAACCTGTAACCTCTGGCAAAGGAGCTGAAACAGGCCACGCGAAGGTCAGGGCAGTAATGACTGTCATGAGTACAGTGGGTTTCGGACCTCCAAACACAGCTGACACCATGATAAATAGCTAGAATAGTGCGTTGGATAGGGAAATGTAATTCTTTTGAGAGAACAGCCTTACTTGATTTCCAAGTAACAGCGATGCCTTCATTAGGAGCACGGGTATTTTCAAAGCATTCTTCTTTCTCCTTTTGATTATTCAAAATACAGTAGAGTTCTTGTTTATTTTCCTACCGCTTTGGTACAAACTGGGTCAGCCAAAGGATGGAGAAGAAACTGAGCAGAAGGAGAAATAAAAGCATCGCCAAGAAAAATAGTCTAATAAAATCCGGATCCAATTTCATTTTATAGCATTCTTTTTCATCACCGAAATTGGTGTCTACTCCCTTATATTTCATTTTCCTCAAAACTATAGACATGTAGTAGAGTTGAGTGAATTGTTGTTTCCGGGGTTATTCAACCCTTTCTTGCTGAGTCTTAGACTGCCCTGTGCCTATGTCTTTTATAAAGGACAATATATTTGATGTTTATGATCAATGCTTTAAATCTTTTTAATTACTTTTTTTTTTATATCAGTTGGCTATTCTGTGTGTGTGTGTGTGTCTGTGCGTGTGGTTCACACATTTAATATTGCTGATTCTAGAAGGTGCTTTAACAAGGTCCAATGAGACAGTAAATCTTTTTTATATGTAATTTATTTATGTGTAGTCCCATTGGTTGAGTCACCGTATATGATTCGGAGGAATGGGTTCATACCTCCTTAGATGAACATTGCCATTTGGCTGTTCCCTGCACCCTGGGGAAGGGGCCTGCCTCTTTGGATTCTAGAGCTTGAGGAATCTGAACCAGTTTTGAGGAAAGGAATCCTTAAGCCTAGCGCAGGAATAAAGCTGCCATGGAAATAGGAGTAGAAAACTTTCAACTCACATGCTTTGCCCACCAAGCCCCGTTCTATCCCTGGAGCTGAGTGACCTTGGGCTTGTCACTAGACAACTTGCAGTTGCCTCAGCAGTGACCCTTTTTTATCACTTGAACTCTTCTCCACTAACACCCTCCCCATCCCGGGGGGGTCGTTGGTCCACTGCTGAGGTGGGACGCGGGGGGAGGGGAAGGGTGTGAGCAATGAACTTTGAGGTGTTTTTTAAAAACGTAGTGACAAGAAATGGAAAGTGAATGTACAACAGCAAGTATAACAGCTTCTCTACAAACAGCCAACAACTAAAGGCATCTGCCTTTGGATGGTAATTGATCAAGTGATAAAATTGAAGGGAGGGAGAGAACAGGCAGGGGAATTAGGTGTGTACACCTTGGACCTCTGCCCATCTCTGGAGGCCACACGGAGCTCATTGTTGGCAGTTTAGAGTAATTAGCCTGATTCAGAATTCATCTGGTGGGGGAGAGCTGTGCCTCTGAATGTGAAGTTCGAACAGATCTGCAGGATTGCCTGGGCACCAGCAGCCAGGGCAGGCGAGGGTAAGGGCAGACCCAGGAGGGCAGCCTGGAAGAGCCGTGCCCTGGGAATCTGTCATCTCACGAGGTGGTGGGAGCAGGTATTGGCCCTCAAGTCGCATGGGAAGAAAAACCCCTCAGGAAGCGTGTCCCCTCGGGAAAGGCCACGAGACACAGTGTTGGGGGCCTATGGTGAAATTGGAGGGCTGTGACCCCCAGTACTAGTGGTGCTGCATTAGAATGGCAGCCATTGTTGTCCTGGTGGGCAAAGACTTGGAGAAGGGAAGCCAAGCTTCCTCATGATCGGATTAGGAGATTAGGGAGGAGACTGGGACAAAACATGTGAAGTGGAGAGAGAACAGAACCAAGAAAGCAGAGGAGCAGAAGCTGCCAGTTTCCAGGTGTGGGAGCAGGCAGGGCCCAGGCCTGGGCCCCTTGGAGCCTGGGGAAGCATGTTGGAGAGACTTGTGAGTTGTATAGGCTGACTTGGAAATCTAGTACTTGAGAACTTGGCTTAACTTTCAAATTGCGAAGCTTGGAAATTGTCTGGAGACCTGAAGAAGCTTGCTGTGCTGCTGTTTTCATTGTGAGATGTCCAAAGTGGTTGCTGCTGTGGTATCGAGTGCGTTTTGCTGATTCTGAGCCACATTAGAGCTGGAGTTGAAACAATGTCGGAACTGTGCTTTTTGGAGAAGAAACGACGATGCCATCCTGGTTTTCCTCGTTGGATTTGAATCTCCTGCTTTAGAAGAAGAATCGATGGCACCATCTTGGCTTCTTCTGGCTTGGAGTGAGTAGAGCTGCATCTTTGAAGAAGGTGTGGTGGCACCATCTTGGCACCTTCATCTGGCTTAAGGTGGGGCAGCTACCATTTTGTGGATGCACATGGCTGGTACAGCGTTGTGCTCTTTGGACTAGAGACTGGACTATGTGGTAAGATTACCAAAGGGGTTCCTTGTACCCCTCAGTGACTTATTTGTTTTGTCTTTTAATCAGTAAATTTGCTTCCCCTTCCTCTTAAGGTTTATGTCGTCTTGCTACTGCATGCATGGGCTGGGACGACCTGGTGTGTGACTGGCTTTATAGGGCCAGCTGCTCCCCTTTGAAGTTGGTTAAGCACCCCGTTTTGCATGTTTTCTTATCCGATTTCAGTAGCAGCTTCAGAACCGGCCAGCACAGGTGTCAGTACGTTCTTCCTAGACTCTCCGATGGTGGAGCCTCCTGCGGTCTGCTTCTGGAAGCCTCCACTCCCTGAGCTCGGCCAGCGCTAAACTGCTGCCTTTCTCGAGAGCTAGCCTCATGCCTGTTTCTGTCTGTTCTAGTCATCCCTGAGGAGTCCGTGAGGAAAGTGCTCAGAGCACCAGGTACCATCAAAGACAGAATCAAGAAGCTACTTGCTCACAAAAACAGCCTGAGAAGAAAGGGGAAGATCAAGAATGTTGTCCCAGACCACCCCAGTGCCGAAGCCAGCGTCTCCGGTGACAGGAAACCTACTGTGGGGAAGCACAGGAGTGTGGAGAGGAAGAAGGAGGCGCTCGATGAAGCCGAGAGAGCCCAGAAGGCCCTGAAGAGCCACGCAGGGCGGGAGCAGCGGCTCCGCGGAGATGTGTTCGGTGAGTAAGGCCTGGCCGTTTCCGGGTGCTCTGGGGCACGTGGTGTCCCCGGGCGAGTGAAAGGAGAGACAGGGCCGCCTGTTCTCGGGGACGTGATGTGGCTTGGCAGCCTGAGGAGCAGGGTCCCTGTGGGTCTAGAAAGGAGCATCTTGCACAGATCCAACATCAAGGTTGCTGCCCTGGGATTGGAGGCACAGAGGCCTCTCCCCTCACCTGGAGGTCTCCTGCGTGGTGGGGACCCTCTTCCCATGATCTGGCTGCCCAGATCCCCCTACAGGATACCCCCAAATCAGAGAGCCTCTCACCAGGTGGCTCTGCAACTCCCCTTTTTTTAACTTCATGGAAGCTCTGTTTTTACAGGCTGGCTGGACGGAAGGGGCAGTTGCACAGCAGCGAGAGGGTGGTGAGGAGATATTCAAGAGGGGGGTTGAAGTTCTGAGCATGAACTGGGTAGATGCCCTTTTACCTAGTTGCTATGCGGACTCCACCGGAAGTCTTCATCCTTCCAGGAAGGTTGCTCTGTAACCTTCCCTTGACCCCCACTGGGCCTTTCCATTTTATTCTCTGGGCTATTGTTGCTGCCTCTATTCTTGGCCTTAATCAAATAAGTAGGCATAGGTCCATTACGTAGAGCACTAGACTGCCAATGGCAGCAGCGTCTCTCTAATAGAAAATCAAAGTATTCAGTGCTTCGTCACCTGGGGAACCTTCGGGAGATGTTCTTGTGACGAGTGCCCTGTTATTTTCTCTAAGTAGGAAGCTTGGTGAGTGCCCTTCATGCCATCTTCATCCATACCTTCTTGGCATGCGCAGGTTGGGGGGTTTTCCTTAACTTAACGAGTATTCTTTATCAGCCCCGAAGGAGAAGGAAGCAGATGACTTCAATCTGGTTCTGGTCCCAAAAAAAGCTGTCACGTCCAAACTGGAACGCACAGGTAATAACGCTTTCTCCTGAGTCCATGCTCTTGTATGGTGTCCCATGTCATTTTCATGCCTTCCTAGAATGAGGTGATGGATCTTCGGTCACTGCTTCGTCCATAAGTACCCCAGGGGACACAGTCACATCGTGCACAGTTTCGGTATAAAGACAGCAGGTACATGTTGAATACCAGTGATGACAGTAAGGCTGTTGCCTTCTCTCCGCCACTCCCACCTGTGCCCTGGAGTGAAAGTGCTCTTCTAGGCTGGGTTCCTCAGGAGGCAAGAATGTGTGTGCAGGTGGCTTGTGTATCAGGTTATCCCAGCACTCAGAAACTGGCAATGGGAAAGATAGGGAAGAGAGGTGCCAATGAAGAGCGCATGGTCAAAGCCATATACACTGTGGGCAGCTGGCACTCCTCCCCATTGGGAACTGTGGGAGCCAGTACAGAGCAAGTGGTCCAGTATGTTTCTACTGGAGAGGCAAGGGAGCTGGGTATTTATATACCAGCTGCCTCCTGACATCAATGGAAGGCTGCTCCCAGGTGGGTATTTATTCCCTGGAGCTTCTGAAGGGCATCACTATGACAACTGGCCATCCATCCAGTTGTACCCATTGAGGAACTGGAGAGAACCAGGGTTCCTTCCCTTGCCAGTCCTTTAACCCTCAGCATAAAGTTGAAAGCCCAAAGTCAAAGCCAGAGGCTAGCATTAGTTATAAATCAGAAGCATCTCATAGTTCCTCCCCTTTCTCAATGAAATTTTCTGTTATCTACTTAAGTAGTCAAAAAATGTTTTCTCTTAAGGGCCAGGTAATAAATGTTAGCCTTTGTGAGTCATACAATCTCTGTTGCCACTACTAGATCTGTCGTTGTAGCTCAAAAACAGCCATAGACAGTATGTAAATGAATAGGGGGCTGTGTTTCAATAAACCTTTATTTACAAAAATAAGCAGAGGGCCAGGATATTAGTTTGCTGATCTGTGACCTACATAAAGTAACCAGAGACATGGGTTCAAGCCAGCTGATTCAACTCTTTCTCTGACATATCTAAATAAGGCAGCCTTTCCACTATAAAGAACCTAATAATAATTTAATGACTGCTTGTGTACCGGTTTATTTGATCCAACTCAGTGGTGGCAACTTTCTTATTGTAACATTGGAATTATGAGATAAAGAAAAGAAAGTTTTGTCACTTATATGCTGAATCCTTCTTGATAAATTGTGGACCACATGAAACTTAGTATTCCACAGATCTATGCTATCAAGATCAGTGCTATCAAGGTCTCTAATTTATTTGGGTAGGAGAGATTTTATTTTCCAGCTTGAACTTTACAAACAATTGCCTATATTCTCTGTTTAGCTTTGTTCATGGCAGTCTTGCCCACTGTTTCTTTCTTTAAAAATCACAACAGAATTTTCTAGAATGCCTGCACAGATTTAAATTGAAACCAGGTATCTGGCTTGCCCTCAAGAGCATTTCAGCTGCTGTGATCTGTACTCCATGCTACCAAAAACATGTTACTACCTTCCACGGCTCCAAATGGTTTTCTAATGCTCTTAATGGTTATGAAATGTACTCTTTTTTTTTTCCTCTCATAGATTTAAACGTCTCGGTTGACTGTAGCTTTGACCATGGGGTCTGTGACTGGAAACAAGATTCAGAAGATGATTTTGACTGGAACCCTGCTGGTCGAGATAATGGTATTTAGATTTCACTGTTTTCACGCTCTGCATGGCGGCACAGGTAAAGAAGGTGCTCCCGTGACAGGAGGGCGACTCTCCCTACCTGAGAGGTAGGGTGCCTTGTAACCTTTGAAAACTTTCAGGCCTTCTGAAGTCTCCTCTGAGGAATGGCTAACTTGCTTTGGCCTATTTTCTCCTCCTTCATTCCTCTGCTACTTACCTGTCCCCACAAAGGATGTTCCAATGGATGGCGCTGGCTGAAACGGTTGTCCCAGTGGGCAATGCCAGGCAGCCTAGGTGTGTGGTAGCCAAAGCCACCTGGGTTTGTATAATTACACTCGATGATGTTGTCACAAGCACCGAACTACTTAGTGAAGTGTTTCTTAGAACAGTGTATCCCCATCATGAGCAACACCTGACTGTATTCATGCTCCTGCTGCCAAAAGAGGGCTGCTGGAATTCCTGTAAGATCTGGAAATATTGAGGGAAAGGCAGAAAGAAGTTGTTCCTTTCCCCCAACTTACCAGCTATGATGCTCTGTAGGTGTTTTGGTTTTTGGTTTTGGAGGGGGAAAGATCTGGAAAGGAAATGTGACCTCAACCTAACGATGAAGTTTTAGCAAGGGTCTCCTCCAAGCCAGCAAAACCGGGAGTGCCAAGTCAACAGTCTGAACTCCTGGGTAGAACTTTCCCTTCTGTTGTGAGAAGATTTCTTCTCAACTTCTTCAGACCTTGCTCTTCAGGAATTTTTATTAAAGTTCATCAAAGCCACAACCAGGTTAGAGATGTACAGAGGTCTGCTATTGGTTTTATTTTATTTTTCAGAGACTAGGTCTCACACTATGTTGCCCAGGGTAGTCTCGAGCCCACGGACTCAAGCAATCCCGGGCCTCACCCTCCCAGTGCTGGGATTACAGGCGTGCACCACCGCACCCGGCTTTGCTACTGGTTTTAAAGGTGTTACGTGATGCTATAACCTAATGCTACTTCAAAGAAAAAATGTTTTTAAAGCTACCACCAATGCAGATACTTAGAAATAGGAGATGTATTCCTGTTACCTTCTTTCCCAGCTTGGGGTGACATATTACAATTGGAGATTAAGCTCCATGACGCTGTTGGTGCAACTTCATAGGTATGCTCTGGATCAAATACCATCACGGGATCTGCCTACAGAGTTGGCCATCACATGTATCATTCAAATAGCCAAGATGGGACACAAGTTCGCCATCACCGCGGATTGTGGTGCTTAAGTACCAAATAATCAGAGTCTTACCCACATCTGCTAATATGGATATAGTCCTCCGTTTCTCTGACCCTCAGTTTCCTTCTCTGTACAATGAAGACTTTCGGCTCTAGGATCCTGGAAATGCAGTTTAGTGTGACATTTTTGTTGCTCTGTGCAAAATGCAAAAAAGCCTGCCGCTTTCCCTGTTGGAAACTAGTGTTCATTTTCTGTAGCTGTTCTACACGCTGTAGTCCAGCCCTTACCGTGGCCTCAGTCACGTTGGCTCTTTTCTTCTCTGGCAGCTGTTGGCTACTATATGGCAGTTCCCGCTTTGCCGGGGCGCAGGAAGGACGTTGGCCAATTGCAACTTCTCCTGCACGACCTGCAGCCCCACAGCTTCTTCTGCTTGCTCTTTGATTACCGCCTGGCCGGAGACAAAGTAGGGAAACTTCGAGTGTTTGTGAACAACAGCATCAATGCCCTGGCATGGGAGGAGACCGGGAGTGAGGATGAAAGCTGGAAGACGGGGGCAATTCAATTCTACCATGGAACTGATACTACCAAAACTGTAAGTGGAAGGGAAAAAAAGGGGTGGAGCTATGTATTTACGTTCTTTTTCAATGATTTAACAAGCAAAGCAAAGCATTTCGTGAAGTGCGTAAACACAGGAAAATGAATAAGATGTTTTCCTTCCTCTTAAAGTGTAAGCACACTGGAACAATATGGGCAAGGGAGTTCATCAGTACGAGAACATTCTGTGGCAGTGGTCTGTGCTGTGGCAGACCCCTCCCACCAGTACCTTCCCAAAGCAGGCCATGCATCTCTCCGATGGTAAAGAAACATTTTGTTCAGTCACTCCTTGTTCCAGTGCTCATCACATGAATGAGAGCTAGGCAGTCCTCGTTCACATGTTCTTATAGCTGACCTGAGAGGGGTCGCCAGCTGGGGTCCCCAAGACCACCTTTAGGTTCTATGACACCCTAGATGGATTCCCAGAGCTCAGAGCAGCTGGCCAGTTCATGGTTACAGTTCATTGCCCTGGAAGGATGAAGATGAAGGTCAGCAGAGGGGAAAGGTGAGCAAGGCAGAGAGGAGGAGAAGCTGGGGGCTCGCTTGCAGCCTTGCAGTACAGCCCAGGCTCCCAGCGGCCACGTGCCATGACTCACAATACACTTCCTCCCAGGGAACCCACGCAAACCTCAGGGTTCAGGATTACTGTTGGGGGGGGTCACTCGGCCCACATGGCATGTCCACGTGACCCTCCTTAGGTGCTCGACCTCCAGTCTCACCAGAGGCCAAGTTGATACTGTTGTGACCCAAGGCCCCCCTTAAATCATAGTTAGCATCCACTATCTGGCTTGACCAGAACTGCTTTTACCAGGTGGGCCACGCCAAGGACATGAGGGTGATCGACCAGGAGCAGTCAAGAGCCAAACCTTTCTTAGGCACATGCAGTGTCTGGGCATCCCAGACCTGCTGAGCTCATCCTTTACTGAGTCGCAGGCTGAGGAAGGGAAAGGGGGCAGAGTTTGAAGAGGAAGTTGGTCGGTGGGGTGAAACACCAAGGAGCAGCCAAGAGGAAAAAAGTGACAAAAAGACGATCGAGTCTGATCGTCAGGAAGTGGCCTGAGCAAGAGCTGTTTCTTTGGAGGGCCTAGGAGGGAGCCACTCTGTAGAGAGACCAGGAGGAAAGGGAGCTGAGCCCAGCTGAAAAGTTTGGCAGAGGCGCGAATGGAATAGAGGGTGAGAACTTCCTCTTCTCACCCAGCAGTGGTGAGAAGAGGAAGGACAGCTGGTGGATGCCTGAGTTGGGATTCCATTTCTACTTTGCTTTGGAAGGATAATGTGCTGGTTAGCATAAGTAAAATCCTGTTTCTGACTGTAGGTATGGTGCCACGTACAGCGTCACATTTAACACCTTTCATTTACTTGTCACACTTAAATCCAAGTCTGACATCTTATTTAAGATACATCTGAAGACGCGGCTGCAGATTAAAGCGTACTTTGGGCCATAGTCAGTGAACTTCCTAGCCACTCCTTCCTTTTCTAGAGCTTGTCTAGTGCTTCCACCTCTGTCCATTCCTCTTACGCCCTGCCCTTCTCAGCTTTCTGGAGCTTTCCAGATTCTGTTCGGTGCTACTCTCACTCTGTTTTCTCTGAACATAGCTCACTCATTGCAGATTCTGATATGTGGAAAATATATCTCTATATCCAGTCTCAAAGCCAGTTCCCAGGCAGTAGGGACATATGAACTGAGTCCTCTGCAATCTCTATCCAAAACTTTCATTTTATGGAACTACCATTCGATCCAGCAATTCCACTGCTGAGAATCTACCCAGAGGACACCAAAACACTAATTCAAAAGCCAATAGGCAGAATTTGGGAACAACCCAAATGTCCCCAAACAGGCAAATGGGTCAAAAAGCTGTGGTGTGTATGTGTATATATATATATATATATATATATGCACATATATATATGATGGGATATTATTCAGCCATCAAAAAGACAAACTTATGTCACTTGCAGCCACATGGATGGAGCTAGAGGGAATCATACTAGTGGAAAGAAGTCAGAAAGAAAAACTGGATGGTCTCATTTACATGTGGGATAGAGGGAAAACAAAAGGTCGAGAAAAAGCTACAACTAACTGACAACAGAACTAAAGCACACTTCTAGGGCAGGGAAGGGAGGGAGAAATTGGGGGATGGATGAGCAAGAGAGATCAAGAGAACGGTTCATAGGTGATGTGGTGGTGGGAGAAGCTTGGGGAATACAACGACGTAAATATATATATATATATGGAAACAATAAAAAACATTTTTTTAAAGTTTCGTTTTCTCATCGTGTTGAGTATTTTGAAATTAAGGCTGTATTCGTTCTCCTCATCAGGTTATTTTTGAAGCAGAACGTGGCAAGGGCGAGACCGGAGAGATTGCGGTGGACGGTGTCTTGCTGGCTTCAGGCTGGTGTCCAAGTGGTCTCGCATCCGCGGACGGTTGAATGTTACTGTTGCCTTTTATCTCCTTATATTTGGCGCCTTACATCAGCTCTGTTTTTTGGTTTTTGGTTTTGGTTTTTTGTTTTTTTTTTTTTATATGACATCATAGAGGTCCCCATTTTAGAAACAGAGTGAAAAAGTGCATTGTGCTAACAAATGTTGTAAGATGCCTTTTCTTATAGATGTACCAGTGTTTGCTTTACATGTAATGCCGCTGTGTCTCCTCACTCGTGTCTGAATGTAAAAAATGCGGATATACAAAATGTGGCCATGCCACAGCACGCTTGAATTGCCTTGTCTCCATGAGCTGATGAGCCTCGCTGTACATTTCTAGAATTACCAGAAAAGGAAGAAACACAGAGAAATGCTCGACTCTTTGATTCTCTTGGCATTTCTGGAAAATTCGAACATCACAGATATGTTTTTACCTAAGTGGCTTAGCTTGGTCTGTTACAGCCATGCCTGTCTGTTTAAATTCTTGATAATAATTACATCCAAATAATCACCTCATGTCACGGTCTAAGTCATTTCTAATAAGAAAATGTGTTGTTGATTCTATGTTTCATTATGAGTTTGGTTTTTTGGTTTTTTGGGGGTTTTTTGGCTGAAAACGTGGATTTTATTCTTTTCTCTATCTATGGAAACAATTCATATGCTTAAAAATTCTTAAAACTGCTTCCTAATATGAGCACATGTGACTGCCTTCGTAGGCCTCATAACCGCAGAGCAAATTAGCTTAAGTTGCTGAATTTAAGGCATCGGGGAACGACCTAAAACTAAATTATGCAAGTAGCAGGATGCAGAAAATGTCCCACGTGGCCGTTTCTGTTTCTCTTCTCTTCCAAATGTCAGAACAGCTCTGCGTGCGGGTGAGTCCTGAGTGCATTCCCTGAGGAGGAAAGCGGATTCTGTCCTGAGGCTCCATACCAGAAACCGTTCCAGGACAGTCCCCCATCGCCCTCTTGACGCATTTTGGATGAGGTGTTCCCTTGGGAGAATCTCTGAGCAGCACATTTAGGATTTGTGCCTGGTTTTGCTACACATGTGCTACGCTGCAAAAAAATGAAAAAGAAAGAAAAAGCCATACTTTAAAATGTAACCGTATTGGCCCTCTTTCCAGTACCTTCCTCTGTCTGACTTGGGGCACGCAAAGGACTTCTGTGTAGTCCAGCCACCAGTGGCTCGTCCCCTGACCTGACATTCACGATACAGCCGGCGCCTTGGACACCAGCTGGCTGCGGGGGTCAATGGCAGCAGTGTCCTAAGAGCTGGTTCAGCGGCCCGGGGGCTGTGGCCTGAGGCCGCGCGCCCGCTGCCAGGAGCCTAGAGGCCTCCTCTTCCCCACACCTGTGGGTCTCTACACAGTGAGAGAAGTTCCTACCCACCCCCATCCGTCACAGTCCTTGGGAAGATCTTTTTCCTCCTGAGTCCAAACTACAGGTGCCTCTGGGACCTTGAACTCCCGGGTCCTCGCTCTGGGTCCTAGCAGCGCCCCCTGGTGGCAGCAGCACACACAGACAGAGGCTTCTGCAGTCCCCGCTCCCTCTGCCGTTTCTCTGCTTCTCTCAGGGCACCCAGAACCTTCCAATGTAGTCACCCCAAGACTTGAAGAAGCCAAGGTTTCGGAACTTTCATTCCCTCCCACTTCACCCCCATCAACGTCGGCTTGCCCTGTGTCCCTTGTGACTGGTTTCTGACCAGCCAAGGGGATCTCAGCTCTGCCCTGCGGGCGGGCGGGAAGGGGGTACAGCGCCACCCTACGGCCGCTGCGCGTCTCGCAGGCACAGGAACAGCTCGAGAGTGTTCGGGTCAGGCTTGAGATGAACGGCTAACATAAATGCTGCCCTGTGGGCCCAGGGAAGTGGCACCTGCCACGGTATGGGGGGAAAGGAGGCTGAACTGGAAAAGGCGTCTCTGGGGCACCGTACATCGGAACGCTACCCTTCTGGCCAAGCGTGTCCCCCTGAAGGCCCTTGGAGGAACGTGGTCGTGCTCGAGAGGTTCATTCTCATGCATGGCTCCCCTTGGCGACCCGCCCAGGCCGTGCCTCGAAACTAGGGCTGCGGACGCACGCACAGTGTCCGTGCGGGCGAATCGGCTGTGACGCCCCATGTGCAGAGCCAAGGGCCGAGGGGACGCGCACACCCGCGGCTTGGGCTTCCTCTCCTTTTCCATGGACGTAGCAGTGAGCGCGTCCTCGAGGGTCCGGGTGCGCAGCCTTCTCCATCAGCAAGAGCAGCGTTTGGAGGGTGACGCTTGTGTCTTGCTCCTGCGGTGACAGCTGTTACCAACGACCCCTTTCATCGCTAGCCCAGCGCCCAAGTGATGGAGGCATTGCCCCGAGCAATCCAGCAGCACCAGTGCCCAGGCTCACCCTCCCCACCTCAGAGCAAAGCGCCGGGTGCCGGCTTCTGCTCGCACGCGAGGGGCACGTGAGGCGGGCCCGGGTCTGTGAGGGGCGTTGGCGTTCGGAGCGCAGCCATCCCAGCTTGGCCGGGTCCTTTTCCGGTTCTAGCAGCTAAAGAAGAATCTCGAGCCAGGGCAGCTTTAACGCTCTCAGGGAAGCGGGTACACAGGCGTCTCCTCTCGGTGGCTTCTCCCTCCCTCAGGGTGACGCAGCCCTGTGAGCCCCGCCCGAGGCCCAGGTGAGCCCCGCCCGAGGCCCAGGTGTGCCCACGTATACACACCCACACGGCCAGGTGTGTCCACTGGGGAGGGCGCGATACCACAGGAGCTGCTCATAGAGACAAACTGCAGAAGTCCATGAGAAACCCTGAAAACTCATTGACCTACAGCACTTCCGTCCACTTCATGTGTACTTTTGCTCGCACGCTCGCTCGCTCACTCGCTCTCTCGCTCTCTGTGAAATTTGGAATCACTACTACTAATAAAGCAGCATTGCTTCATCGCCTCTGCAAGTGTCTGTAGCCAGATGTGGAGTCCCTTGTTTCTCTGCTGATCTGTTGCCATCGACCTGCAGATGACCACAAATTCGAGAATGTTCGACGGGAGCTTTTCTGACTGGGAGCTTCCCCCAGGCCCCTGAGACTGAGCAACAGGTTAGGACTCCCTCAACTGGAAGTGATTCTGTCTCCCTTCTCCCTGGGGCGTCAGCCAGAGACGCTGGGGTTGTCAGAACTTGGAGAGGGGGTTACTGGCATCTAGTGGGGAGAGGTCACTAAAAAGTCAACACTGGCGTGGACAGCCCCCCTCCCCCCAGTAACAGTCTAGTCCAGCCCAAAAGGTGGCTGATGCTGCAGTGGAGAAAGCCCGCTCCCGCGCACAGGGGAAGCAAGACGTCGCCATTAGAGAAGCCCGGAGCCTCACCCAGCGGCCGAGACCCCAGAGGCTGCCCGCCAGCCCCACCAGGGTGGACCTGGGCCAGGCTGCCCGGTCTCAGGGGCGGCTCCCTCGCGCACTGGCTGTGCCTCCCGGGGCCAGTCACTTGACCGCTCCGTGCCTCCTCTTCCCGCCCCGCCGCAGAGGCTGGGCACGCTAGTGGCCGCCACCACCCGCAGCGATGGGCTGGCCGCGGCTGCTGCCCCGCGTATGGAGCACAGCGCCAGGCCCG
>PVHY01012466.1:0-15438 GCA_004024945.1 Uropsilus gracilis | reverse complement strand
AGCTCCTCCACCTGAACCAGAAAGCCACTGAGCCACTCCCAGCAGACTCATACCAGCAAGCAACACTGTGGTCCCTCACCCCTTTCCGCCTGTGCACAGAAACACGCAAGGGTGAAAAGGACTGTTAGGATTCTGGAAGTTTTCTGCACCCCCCAACCCCCCACATGGAGGGGGTCTTTGTGAGCACCGTGCAGACTGACAGGTAGGGTGACACGAAGGACGCCTGGCTTTCTGAAAACAACTCCACAGGTGAGATGCCAGCTGGGGCTGCCTCAGACCACCTATGACAGCGAGGAAGAACGGCTTCTGCTTCCAGGGCTTGGGGGGGGGCAAGAGCTGCTGGTGCTGGGCCTGGGCTGTTTTGGAAGACCCCTGCCCAAAGAGGCACATCTGCAGGTGAGGTGCCCCAACAGAAAAGGGCTGGGTGGGCCAGCGGCCCAAAATCTGGAGCCGGTGGCCAATTGATTTATCATTGGAGATGGATGAGCACAGGGGGCACGAGGGGGAAATCTCAAAAAAAAGAATCTCGAAAGTGAGCCCCCAAGAACGAAAGAGGCAGCATTTGGACATCGCTGCATTGGGAAATCCACTGCCAGGTAATGCCATTAATTTCTGCACAGTACAGTTGCCTGGGGTTGCTGTCACAAAATACTACACACGGGATGCCTTAAAACCACAGAAATGTATTCCCTCAGAGCAATGAAGCCAGGTGACAAGCCCAGGGTCCCTCTGAGAGCCCTAGGAGAGAAGCCCTCCTTGCTTCTTCCAGCTTCTTGTGGTGCCTGCAATCTCTTGGCTGGTAGCCACATCACTCCAGCGTCTGCCTCCACCTTTGCATGACCTTCTCTGTCTGTCTTCTCTTTTATAAGGACATTTGCCATTAAATTATAGCTGCAGTTCCCTTCCCACCCCCTTTTTTTCCCCTGGATTAAGGTCACAGCCACAGGTTCTAAAGGTTAAAAAGTAGACATAGCCACGGGGAGGGGGGAAGGGAGGGGAGGGGGGAAGGGAGGGGAGGGTAAGAGCATTCACCCTACAATACTATTCAAATGAGGCTCATTTACTACTCTCTTCTGCCTTCTCCTTGGAAAGACCAAAAAACAGTGGAGGAAGCAAGGGAAGGGTTGGGTCAAGAGAGCAAAGAAATTGCCCCACATGCTTGGCCTTTGCTGCTACAGAGTTATAGGTGACACCTGAGCACCTGAGCTAATTAATGCAGGGTCAGAGCCTTCAATTGGTCGTGTTATTGAACTTTGATATTAAAATAGAATGGATTATTTTAACAACCTAAAGATCAGATTTTTCTTTTATATTCTCAATGCAGAGTCATTATAACTTTGATTTTTTTTAAATCCCCCAAATAGGGACATTTTCCAGGCCCTTATTTTGGTATGTATCATTTCACTTCAAGTTGCCCTTTCCAAGAACCTGTCTACAACACGGAGGTCGCACTGTCCTTGACAAGCTATGGGGTTTGCTCAAGCCTGAAGTTCCCGCTCTGGGACGGCCAGAGGGCAGGGAAGAGTGCCAACAGAGCCTGACTCGAGGAAATGGAGAGAAACATAGTTATTTCTCTTTACACCCAAGGGGAGTCCGGTTTGCTCGAGAGAGTGTCTCTATAGGTGACTCGTTTTGTTCCTGTGATTGAAACATTTACCACCAATAGCCTTTTGAAACTAGTCATGGTTATACCTAGGGTGGGTCTGCAGTGTTTCAAGTCTTGAAAATGGAATTGCTGCTGCTGTTTTACTAATCACAGCGTTGGTCTTGGTCTTGCCCGCCTGCCTTCTAGGTTAAATAAATTACAGTCCTAGCATCACCCTGCTTTCTGAGGGCATCCACTCTAGAGCAAAGCCCCGCTTCCTTGAAACGTCCTCCAAATGACCTCGGAAGTAAAGGATCGGTCAGGGCGGGCTGCCCCATTCCGCGCTACCATCACTTTGGTTTTATGGGACCCGCTAGGGGAAGAATGCACACCGCTCAGCGGATGTCTGCTACTTGGCAAGCGACGCGCGCTAGGGGTCAGTGAACGTCTACTACTCCCTTAGCAAACGATGCACGCCAGGGGTGCAGAATGTAGGTGTTGAGTCCTTCCACAAACCCGGCGGCTCAAAGATATTCGCGCTGCTCGTTTCTTTCCATTCCTGGCCCTGTTGCCAGACTGCAAGCGCGCGCCTCCCTCCCCTCGCGGGGGTGGGGAGACGCCCCATTGCAAGCCCACCGGTCGCTCCGCGCAGGTGCCATTTCCCTAGTACGCACGCGCCGAGTCTCGGGTCCTTGGGCTTAGATTGGTTGAGTCATCGCGGTCCCGCCCCGGAACCCGGAAGTTCTCTTCGGACGCGGGTCCCGGACGGCGCCCGCGCTGCTCCGCGTGCCTCGGTGAGCCTCGCTCCGGCTCGGCCCGGTGTACGGCTGCGTGCAAGCTTCCGTTTGCGGTGGGGCCCCCCCCCGCGGCTCCCCGCCCTTTCTCTGTTCTCCAGCGGTTGTCCCCGCGGGGCACCTCCCTCGGGGCGACCGCGGTGGGTGTGCTGGGTGCCGGGTGTCTCCCTCCCCCCGGGAATCCCCCTCCCCCCGGGACCGCTTGCTACCGGCTTGGCTTGTCGCTCCGCCGCACTCGCCCACCTTGCTGGGCACGATCGCCGCGTGCAAGAGCCCTGGCGCCCCTGCCAACACGGCTTTCATTTCTCTCCACGGAGGAAGGGGCTCCGGAGCCTGCGGAGCTGAGAGGTGGACTTGGCTTATGCGGAGCCAGGCCCAAGCAGATCAGGCTACCGCTCACATGTTACCAGCTCCTTGGGGGTTTAGGCGGCATTTATGCTGATGCGTTCCCCTTGTTCGCACTGTAGCTCGTTCGTATTTATGATCTTTTAAAATACGCGTTCAGTCAACAAACATTTAGGGCCCACTCTTGCTGGCAGTGTGTAACTGAGTGACTGAGTTAGCCTAGTTAGCCTAGCATTCCAGAAGCTAGAGTATAGGTGTGTAGCTAAGCTTGTCTGTCTTAGCGTGGCCTCAAAGACTTGCTCAGTATGGGAGCCACCAACTTCCTGAGGCCACTGAGAGCTTGACATGCATCTGCCCCAGTTGAGGTGTGCATTGAGCGGAAACAGTTCTGGAGAATTCGCATGGAAAATAGGATGTAAGATGTCAAAAACTCGTTTATGCGGAGGACAGGGTGAAATGGCACTACTTTGGAGACACTGGATTTGTTCAAATGTATTGGAATTTGACCTGCTGTTTCTTAAGTGGCTCCTAGAAATGTTTTTTTATTTGGGGCCTGTGTGACATTCTCGTGGCCTGGACCCAGCCCGCCTGACTTTGAGAAAAAAGATTTATAGGAACAGTGATGCCACCACTGAGTTGAGCCGTCGGTGCAGTGACGGGCTGCTCTGCAGAAGGGAAAATGTTTATTTTCTCCAGCTGTTGACAGGAAAAGCTTGTGGGCCCCGCTCTAGAGCAAGGCCTGGTGTGGCCAAGCTCTGCAACACTTCCGCTGGGGACCTTGTCTGCCAGGCCTCCTGTGTAACATGTGCAGTTTGAAGCATTTTTATATATTTTTAGGTGATTGTACATATCTATATTTTTTACAGCATTTTCTACCCCGAGGTTTTCCCTTATCACCCGCGAACCATCTTAATCTCTTGTGTTCATCCTGCTCCTGATTCTACCCTCGTCCCCCTCTCTTGCTCTAGGCTTCAGTTCTGCTGACAGTTTTAAAGTTTTCTTGTCTGTTTTCCCTCTATTTCTCATATAAGTGAGGTCATCCAGTATTTTTCTGGCTTATTTCCACTAGCATGATTCCGTCCATCCGTGTTATCACAAATGCATCAAATTTGTCTTTTTGAGCGATGAAGACTATTTCATTGTGTACAAAGGCCAAAACGGCCGTTTGCCCGCTTTGGGGCATTTGGGTGTTTCCATGTCCTGGCTCTTGTAACTAGTGCTGCAGTAAACACCCGAGTACAGGTGTCCTTTTGAAGGAACGACCGTTCCATCCAGCAATCCCACTTCTGAGAATTTACCCCAAGGACGCAAGCACTCTAGTTGGAAGCATTTTGTAAGGATTGTCTGATTCATTCCCATATGGCTCCAAAGATTCCAAAGGTGTTAGTTCCCCCTGCCCCTGCCCCTTTCATGGAGGAGGAGATTGAGGCACAGAATGGTCTGGAAAATTCCCCAGCTCAGCCCTCACCCCTCACCCTTCCCTTCTGGGAATTTGGGCCTTCTGACCCAGCAATGCTTTGCCGCCTGGGCCGCTTCCAGGAGCTCACCATAAACAGCCTGCTTTTTTTTTAACTTACATTTTTTAATGACTGTTTGGATCGAGAGGCGGCTGGTGTCCCGTGAAAGAAGCTGAGGGTGGTGGCCAGGCACGGTGGCGTGTGCCTTTAATCGCAGCCTACTAAGCGAGGCCGAGACTAGGAATTGCTTGAGTCCGCAGGATCGAGACCCACCTGGGGCAACATAGCGAGACCTAGTCAATCCCCCCAAAAATAGCTGAGCATGGTGGTGCACTCCTGTAAGGCTGGGGATCGCTTGAGTCCATGGAACCCTGGGCAACGTGAGCCTGCGGTTCCACGGGCAAAAATAGCGAGACCCAGTCTCAAAAGAGAAAGAAGCTGAGGGGCCCTGGGCTTAGACCCAGCGGGGCCGAGCTAGCTGGGCCCTTGTGAAAGGAAGCCGCCAAGCAGAGAAGAGCGTCAGGATGCTCTTCACCCACTAATGGGAACGCACTCTCCAGTCAGCAGCGCGGGTGAGGAGCGCAGCAGCGGGGTAGAGGCCGTTCTCTCGTGGGCTGGAAAGGCCGGCGGTGAGAGAAACCCTTGCAGCGCAGTTCCCCCGCAGCCAAAAGCCATGTGCAAACGTTTTGGTGTCTTCAGTAGGTTGCCGCCTCTGCCACATGGAGACAGCCCTGTAGTGTGGTGAGGACTGCGGTGAGCTGAGCATGGCAGTCGCTCTTGCACGTGCTGCTCTCGCTAAGACATAAGGGCGGGAGTGAGTGCTGGCTGGCACAGTAGGTGCCTGATATGCGCAGCATCCGTGGCCCTCTGCTAGAAGCCGAGGTCAGAGAGGGCCTGTGTGTCAGCCTCCGTGCGGGACGGGAGCTGTTTCTGGGCCCTGCTGCGGGCGGCGAGTAGCGCTGTGTGCTGCAAAGCCGTGGTGGCTCCAAGTCACAGGGGGCTGGAGCAAGGCCCAGGCCTGGCCTCGGCCGCTGGAACTCAGCCTCCCAAGGGCACTGGTCTCGCTGTTTTCGATTTTGCTGTTTAGTTTCCATCGGTGATGGTCAGGTTGGCAGCAGGACTGAGGACTACTGGTGAGAGGAGGCCGGGCTCCTGAGCTGGAAGGCAGTCAGGAGATGAGTAGAGCCTGTGGCTGGGCAGCCAGGGAGGGCCTTGTCCTCATCTGACCAAGGGCACCACCTGGGATGCCAGCCTGGTGCAGAGGGCCTCTGCAGGGCTCTCGCTGGGAAACTGAGGGACTGTTCTGCTGAGAACGGCAGATGCTGTGGATCAGAGTGAGGCAATGGAGATGGCGTGGGTGGCAGCAAGGCCTGCTTTCAGCCTGTGCGTCCCCTAGTGGGCTGGCGGCGTGTCTGGATACCCCTGCAGTGTCTCTTCAGGTGCGGTGTAGTGCTGTCATCATGTCCCTGACACTAGTCGCAGTGTAGGATATCAAACCTGGGTGGGGTCTTTGCCAGTTCTAGCAGTTACATAGGCACACCAGGCAGGGCAGGGCAGGCAAGGCTGGGCCAGGACCTGGGAGGCAGGCAAGTCCCCCAGGAATCTTCAAACTCTTTCTCCGGCCTCGCTCGCACATGCTCTCCCACCTCTTCCCCCTCCCCCTCCTCTCCCCCTCCCTCTCTCCCCTTCTCACCATTAGCTGTTTGGCATCCTCTCCGTGCTCGCCTCACCCTGACTGATGCCTCCTCATGTCCTTTTAGGCCCAGGTGAGCCCACTTGCACATGCGCACATCCATTGGGCTCAGGCATAGAGTCATGGGGAGGGCGCCAGCCACACCGCAGGTGCTGGCCACAGAGGCTAATGGCGAAAGGGTAAAAAGCCTGAACAACTCACTTACCTGATCCTCAGCATCCTCCGACTGCTAGGGACACAGTATACAGGTAGTAAACGAACTGTGTAGAACTCCAAACAAAACACAGCATCCTTTTGTGGTAGCTCCCAACGTTTCGTATCCCAGTTGCTTCCGCACTAGACCCTTCTAGAGCAATAAATGCTTGAGAGTCACATGATTGTTCCCACAGGGAGAGTAGAAAGTTTGGCCAGATTTAAATGGTGTTTAAAAATATGGAGACAAGTGGAAAACAGTGTGGTGTTTCCTCAGAGAATGTAAAGAAGCCCATTTCTGGGCATTGACCCGAACACTTTGAAAGCAGGGTCTCCAGACATACTCTACACCCATGTCCATAGCAGCACTATTCACAATAGACGCCCCCCCATGAGTGCATGAACGAAATGTGCCCTATCCCCACGGTGGAGTAGGATTCAACCTTTAGAAGGAGGGAAATTCTGACGCTTGCTACAATCCTGTGGATGAACTTTGAGGACATTATGTTGAGTGAAACCACCCCATCACCTAAAGACACGTCCAAGGGCCCCACAGAAATGAAGTTTGTACACGGAAAGGCGGTGGGGGCTGGGGCTAGGGCTGGGGGCTGAGGCGGAGAAAGAAATGGGACACTTCAGTGGGCACCAAACATGTGCAAGATGGAAAGAGTCCGGGGCCTTGCTGCCTGTGGTGAGCGCAGCTCATCTATGGTGAGCCATCCCGAAAGTGGTTATGGTGGTAACACTTGTGGTGTGTGTTTTACCACACTTAAAGATTCAAATTAGATAAGAGGAGAGGCTAATGAGAGGCTGTGTGAGGTGGAGAGCAAAGTGCTTATGTGTGAATCCATTAACTTCTGGAGACTGACAGGGAGTCTTGCTGAGAACGCAGAATTGCTGCTGCCCTGGCTCTGAGGCCCTGGAACTCCAGGTAAACCCCTTTCGGAATCCCCCGGACTCACTGACCCTTGTGGAGACCCTCCCAGCCGAGTTAAATATTGCCTGACCTTGGTGTGGGCACTCAAGGCCTGTTTCTCATTAACCGGCAGGCTTCGTCTCGCTTCCTTCCCGAGCCCGGCATGTGAACAACTGTTAAATATTTCTTCTTTGTTGGGAAACTTTCCAACAAGTGGGGAGGCTCGGGTGTCCAGGGGCACCCTCCTAATGGTGGCCAAGGACAGTTAACTCTTCCTGTGTGGGGCAGAGTCGGAGGAGATCGTTAGCTGTTCTGCTCTCAGCGACGGGCTTCTGAGCAGACTGACTACTGAGCTGAATGCAAGGCTCGGGCTGGGACGCCTTTGAAAGTCAGGATTCTGATTTCAGAGAGATGGGAGAGGTTGATCGAGCCACGTAGCGTGCCATTTCCCAATAAGAAAATACCTTAAATGTCTAGTTTATCACAAAATTGTACTAAACTGAGTTTTTCAGGTGATGAAAACACTCAGAATGGAAATACAGAAAAAAACCAACACGATTCACTTGTCATTTTCCCATTCAGAAAATGTTACCCTTTACCATTTTGTTCATCTATTGTTACCTTTTCACTTGTGGTTTTTAAATAAAATTTGGATCAGACGCTGGAGGTTGTTTTCAAAAGAAAGCTTTGTTCCGCTACAGTTTGCATACAGTACAGTCCACCTGTTCGAAGTGTACGGTCCATGGTTTGGACGTATTCTCAGCTGGCCAGCTCGGCACAGTCAACCCTCGAAGCTTGCACGCTGAGAAAACCTCGACCGATGAGCAGCGGCTATCTTCACCCCACCCTGCAGCTTCCTCCCCGCCTCTGGCCTGGTCAGCCTCTCAGCTGCTTGCTGCCCGTCCTGGCCCTTCCTGGACATAGAATCCGAGGTGTCCCACCTCTTAGGGTGTTGCCAGGGTTCATCCGTCTCGTATCAGAAGTTCAGTTCTCTTTATTGCCAGCTACATTCCGTTGGGGGGATTTGTACACGTTTTGTGCTTGGCTGATATACATTTGTGTTCTTTCCACTTTCTGCGTGACGAATAATGCTGCTGTGATCATTCATATGCAGATTTTCCCGTGAACGCATGTTTCCGATCCTCTTGGGGAGGTCTATGTAATGCTACCTCCCGGTTTGTCCACTAGCGTCGCCTCAGGACTGTTCTCCCAGGCCAGGAAGTGGTCTCTAAAAACACTGTGCCAAGTGGCCCAGTGACTATCATCCTTGGAGTGTCCCTTCATTTTTTAACCATTTTCTTCTAAGTTTGAAGCAAATTCTTATGGCTACAAGCTCTGCATCTCTCATTTCCTGAAAGTAAAACTACAGAAATAGAATCGCTGATACAGGGGCATTGATTTTACATGTCACATGGCTTCTAGAAGACTGCATTCACATTCTGTGGCCACTTCAGCATCACTAGCCTGTGATCGGTCAGTGGTGACCAATTTACTATTAATATTAATTTAATATTAAGTGCTATAAAATGACATTCCAGAGGATTTTGAAAAGATACCGCCCTGCCATCAGGATGCTTATGTTCCCGTGGGAGCAGCTGGGCCGTGGCAGGCACAGCGGGGGGGTCTTGCCTAGGGGAGGTGGTACGCTTCATGTGGACAGAGGAGCAGACTGGTTAAACTTACCTGCTCAAGGTGAGCGTCGCACAGTCATTTAGCCAGGATATGGAAGCAACCCAAGTGTCCCCAAACAGACGAATGAGTCAGAAAGCTGTGGTCTATGCACACGATGGAATATTATTCATCAGTCAAAAAAGACAAACGTCACTTGCAGCATGGATGGAGCTAGAGGGAATCATGCTAGTGGAAATAAGCCAGAAAGAGAGAGAACTACGGGATGGTCTCACTTACATGAGGGATACAGGGAAAACAAACGGACAAGAAAAATTTTAAACTGTCAACAGAACTGAAGCACAGGGGGAGGAGGGTAAAATCGGGGGAGGGATAGGCACAAGAGCTTAAGATGATTCACAGGTGTTAAGGTGGTGGGAGAACCGCAGCATAGGCAGTGATGTAAAAAAAAGATATATGTACGATCAATGAAAAATATTTTTTTTAATTTTTAAAAATAATTTTAAAAAGCAAGAAAGTCAATGGAACTAACCTCCAGCGGAAGGACATGGCGGCCGGGCGGCATAGGCCGTTAGCCAGTGTTCCAGGTGTTGGTGTGGCGGGGTTGGCCAGCGGGCCGTCGGGCCGCCTCCCGAGCCTGCTAACAGCATTCCTTTACGGCTAACAGCATTCCTTTACGGCTAACAGCTTTCCTTTACGGCCCTTGGGCCCCCAGCGGGCCCTGGCAGCCCTGTCTCCCATTCTTCCTGTTTTACGACCATCCCAGCCTGGTGGGCTCTAGCAGCTAAAGAATGGCGGAGCCCTTGGCGGCTTTTACTGGGTCATGCTCTCAGAAAGCCGGGCACACGAGCACACCAAGCAGGGGAGCGAGCGAGCCTTCCAGCCCCGGAATCTGTCTCTGGGCTGTCTGGTGTTAGCTCCATGTTCGCTTCTCCCAAGCTGAGGCCGCCCTTGAGCCCGCCTCCTAGGCCCAGGTGTGCCACTACGCATGCGCACACCCACTGGGCCAGTCTGCACAATCCTGGGGAGGGCGCAGCACCACGCGCTTGTGCTGGGCTTGGAGACTGAAGGTGGAAAGGTATGCAAGACCCTGAAAACCCGTTTACCCTACATTTTGATAGTCAGAAGGGCACTGCTTAGAGATCACGAATACGGGGCGCTCGGCTTCGGTGGCATCTTCACAGGGACAGTAAACTTGTAGCCGGTAACACAGCTAGGCCTTGCTCAGCCTGCCTTCCCCCACTGCCGCCGGCACGGGCGTGCTTTCCCTCCTAGCCTGACCAAATGCCGTCCAAAGGAATAGACTGCGATTGAGTAGGAATCTGGAAGCTGCTTTTAAGCCACTATTAGTGTGGAAGGCAGCGTTTGCCACCTTCCAGATTCCAGCTTCTAACATATTGCCCCGTTTTATTATATACCTTTCAGAAAGCCTTGCGCAGGTCACCGGCCTCCGGAGGCTGAGAGGCTGACGAGACGAGCTTAAGAAAACAGAGACCTCTTCTCCGTGACTGTGAAGATGTCTGACAAGAACCAAATCAGCGCGCGGGCGGCCCTTATTGAGCAGCTGCTGTCTCAGAGGAGCATTGAGGCTCTTGGTGAGCACCTCACTGAGCTGGAGACGCTTCCTGTGACTAAGGAGCTCCTCCAGGAGACAGACGTGGGCAGCGCAGTGTACAGAGTCCTCAAAACCTGCCCCACGCCGGCTTTGAAAAAGAAAGCCAAGTGTTTGCTGTCACAGTGGCAAGCTCTGTTTAAGGCTCCTCGCTGCCACGCAAGCGCAGACCCGGCGTCCTTCCTCACCAGTGGAAACGAAGAGAATTCTGGGCTTCGTCTCGGCCCAAGGCAGGGTAAGGTACTGGCCAGCCTGGGTTCCGCCTCTCCACCATCATCTCAAGAGGCTCTGGCAGAAGCCACTGACCAGACGGTGCCGGGGAGCAGCGCTGAGCAGATGGAACCCAAGCAAGAGCATTTCGGGGAGGGTGCCCCTGAACCCTCTGGGAAGAGGCCGAGCGAGTTGCTGGACCCCATGGGGCCCCTGAGAAGCAGATGCACTGAGCTGCTTCATGAAGCCTTAGCAGGCTCCGCCGTAGAGCAGCCCCAAGCTGGGGTGTGGCCAAACTTTGCCAGAGAAATCGAAGAGCACGTCTTTGCCCTTCATTCCAAGAACCTCAAAAAATACAAGACTTGCATCCGAAGCAAAGTTGCCAATCTGAGGAACCCCCGGAATTCTCACTTACCGAAAAACTTGCTCTCCGGGGCCATGTCCCCCAGAGAGTTTGCCGGAATGTCCGCCCTGGAAATGGCAAGCCAGGAACTGAAGCAGCTGAGAGCGTCCTACACGGAGTCCTGCATACAGGAGCACTCCCTGCCCCGAGGCGTCGAGGGCACGCAGACCAGCAGCATCAGATGCAGGCGCTGCGAGCGCTTCAACTGCCAGGTCACCATGATCGCCAGGGGCACGCTCTTCCTGCCAAGCTGGGTGCGGAACTCAAACCCAGGGGAAGAAATGATGACCTACGTCATCTGCAATGAATGCGGGGAGCAGTGGTACCACAGCAAGTGGGTGTGCTTGTGAACCACGCTCCGAACATCAGCCAGGACAGCTTTTATATGTACCGGCCCTTTATGCTGGTTTTGAACGTCAAACACAGTGTTCTCTTTCCGACTCTTTCCGACAGCGAAGGAAAGAGTTGCTCGCAGAAGCTCCCGCCGCTGCCTGAAAAATCAGTACTTTGGGGCGAGGGGGTGACTCTCTGCCTTGTGCCTCACAGTGATGGGCAATAAGCGCTGTCTCAGCAGCTGGCCTGGAGTCCGCCCAGCAGCTGCGCGTTAGAATCAACTGGGCAGCTTTGAAGCTTCGCTGACGCCAAGGGCCCGCGCCGGAGCCCTTCAAGCCGACTGGGATTCCATCTTTGCATTCCTCAAGTTATTTTTAGATGCAGTCGGGACTCAGCTACTCATAAAGAGGTTGGCGCTTGATCCTTTTTACAGCTCGAAGAAAAGGACCTTACGATGCTGTAAGGTAAGTGGGTTAGTCGGGCTTTTCCCCATTGGGCGGTATAACCAGCACCTGGGCTACGGTGCTGTCCCCATGGTTGTGCAGGCCAGTGGGTGTGTGCATGCTTAAGTGCACAGATGGGCCTAGGAGAGGGGTTGAAGGGGTGCGGAGAGCAAGAACACAAGCATGAGAGAGGATAAGAAAATGCCAGGGAAAGGGAGAGGGAGCCCAGAGAAATAACTGAATATTTCTGGGGGGTTGGAGGCCTTGCCTGCCTCTCAACCCCCCTCCCTTCCAGCCCTGGTTTTGCCCTGCCCGGAGTGTCTGTGTAGCTGCTAAAACCAGAGAAGAACCCGCAAGGATTGGTGAGCCTGCTGCCTGTCGTTAGCAAGGAGGATTGGTGCGTTACAGTTGCCGACGAGGACCGGCCGGTCACCTGACAGTGTGCATTTGGCACATGAGGAAACGGGACTGCAAGCCGCACGACCAGAAGCACGTCTTCCCCGAGTTCACCATCCGAGACCGCCATCTTGCTGGCTTCTGAGTACAAGTCCACGGAGCCGTGGGACTCCAGGGATGACGCTTTTACGCGCTGACACTGGGACACTGGCACGTTGTTGTTTTCCCCATGCTTCTCATTTGACAGGTCTCCTTTGAACCACGAATGTCACCCTATCACGCACCCCAGTTAAAATTTTCTCTCATCCTCTTGAGCAAAGGAGTCAACACTTTCTTCTTCTCACACGTTTTCCATGGTAAACTGTAAAAAATATAGAATTGTAAGAATAATTTGAGTTCTTTTTTTTTCTTTCATTCTCTATTTTTCTGAGCAGCAATTAACCCGAAAGGGTTTAAAGGGTAGACTCTTGAACTATGTATGACATTTGGCTTGTGATGTCAGGGAGACTTCTTGTTTTCAAGGGCATGTAGTAGGTGTGGAAGGGAGAGGAAAATCCCCTAGGCTCACCCACTAATGAGATTGCCCAAAGGCAGACCCTAGGAGGAAAACGATTAGCCTGCAGCATGATATCCCCAGGAGAATCTCAGAGGGGCTTCTACAAAGAACAGTAAATGTATGGGCAGTAAGAGACAAAGGATAGAGGCTTCAGGCTCTTAGGGACAGCAAATTAGGAAGGTAAAGCTGTGGGGGCACTTAGGGCAGACAAGGGCTATTCAGCACGGTTCATGCTAGCAAGAATATGTCTCCGTGAGTAGTCGATTCGATAACCCAAGTGAGAACTCCAACCCAAAAGCGGCCTGACAGATTTTACCTTGCAAACTAGTCCAACCACCACAAGCTTGACTGTGGCTTGTGTAGGTACCAACAGTGCAACATTAACGTTTAAAATGTAATTTTTTTTTTTTTTGAGACCAGGTCTCACTATGTTGCCCGGGGTAGTCTCGAACCTGAGAATTCAAGCAATCCCTGGCCTCTTGCCTCCCAGCACTTGAATTACAGGCACGTTCCACCATGCTGGGCTGAAATGTAATTCTCACCGGAGGCTTCTGGTTCTAAGTTATCTTGACCTGCAGACATGTGGGTGCTGCCTCTGTATAGAAAAAGACAAATGCTAGGCTGCAGTTTCTTCGTCTCTGAAAAATGTACTGTGGCGATGCCAAGGCTGTGCGCCCTCCGTTGGCACTTCATTTTCAGGCTCCTCGGTCACTCTTGGGGATCAAGAGGTAGATGCTGATTAACTTTCAGATTTCCAGTCTGTGCAGATGGCTTTGCTCATTTGTCCGCAAGACCTGGGAGGAAGTCATTTCCAGAACATTCCATAGCATGTCACATTTACCGTGTGGACTCGTTGTCTCCTTGGCTTCAGTGACAAGGCTGTCACCCTTCCTGGTTTCAGAACACCAAAGTGTGGGTGGCATGTTCTGAACCTCTTCAGGTCTGCACTTCCACTTCTGCTTATGCAGAAATGAACTAATCTGTCCAAGGAAGTCCCACGGCTCCGTCTTTGAGTCTCCCCAAATTTTCTAGTGACTTAACCATCTTTGAGGCCTAATGTGGGTCCCATCTGTGTAATTGGTGAAACACAGCAAGCCTGCTTACATCATCACTGCTGACTTTGTCTCTTGAAAAACTTCCCTATCCTGCTAACAGTGATCATCTTGTAAGCGTTCATCTCTGCGTTACTGTCCAAGCACACCCATGCACAGGACAGGCTCTCTAGCAATTTGGGCCGACGGATAATGAGGGTCCCGGAACCCTTGCCTTGTACAGGCTTTAACGTTCTGTCAGGGAAACGTACACAGGAACACCAGGCAGGCAGGTTAGGCAGGCCAGGGAGACAGGAAGGCAGGCAGCAACCAACGTTCCCAGTCGCCCACAAATCTTCATGCTTTTTCCTGCCTCCGCTGTCATCACTTGTAGCTGTCCTGGGCCACTGCCACTGACGCCTTTATCCCTGCTTCAAGGCTGAGCGGTGCACACTTGTGCATGCGCATGCCCATGCTCTTTGGGCCCAGGTGCACACAATTATGGGTTCACATGCCACTTATCCACGCTCCCAAGCACCTGCATGAACACGCCCAAAGCTGCAGGTGGTAGCTAATGGTGTAAAAAAGGCTAGTGGTGTAAAAAAGCCTGATTAATTCGTCTACCCTACAGTTACCTATAGACCTCCACGTTTTCACCAGTTCTTTTCTCCTAACTCTCTTCACATCCTTCGTTGAAACTCTCAAGGCCTCGAGACCGCAAGGCCTGTATTGCCAACCTGCTCAAGACAGTTCCCATGAAGTTCAGGGTTGTGTTGCCAAGGGATTCGAGGCCACTAGGCAGGCAGCTTGCTGCTCCTGTCTTTCCTCCCCCAGCTTCCCCGGCGTCTTTCTGTCAGGTGACATGTCAAGGCTTTCACAGAGACCTTTGCCAAATCACGTAAAATTTCAGGTTTGACAAGGTGCGGTTTTGTGGGACTTGGCTGCCCTTAGCTGGGAGCCGGTGGCCTCAGAAGCACAGCACTGAAACCAAGTGTGATTACGTCATGTTGGCGTTTGCTTCTGGTTTGGATTTTTTGTGTGTGACTTCTGGGTAGGTGGGTTTTGTTTTGTAGTTTTGATTTACACTGAAATTCTGAAAACTGAAATTGCAGAAAAATAAAGACATGTCAAATGGAAATTCCTTTACTCTCCAAGCTATAAAAATCTGGGTTGTCTTCCTCATTTCGGATCAACTTTCCGAGTGACTTGGGCAACTAAGAGAAAGGAAAACAGTGATGTGGGTGGTTTTCTTGCAGTCGCGTTCTAAGTATAGTAATCCTTTTGCAGCCTATGTCTTACTGCCTAAAAAGGAAGGGCTTTTCTTTAAAATTGCTCATGAAGTAAAGGCTTTTCATTTCATCATCAACTCGTTTCTACAGGAACATTAAGTGCAAAGGTTCCGAGACAGGAGCGTCCCTGAACACAGAGGAGGTAAGGACCCCAAGGCTGCAACCCAGTGGCTAAGGGAGGAGGATGACGGCCAGTCGGAGAGCCCTCAGGAAGGCCCTTGTGGCCATGCTGACGTAAACTGCCACACTGGCATTCTGCTCATGCTCAAGATGCCAAACTGAACCTCAAGACGTACCTTTACAAGAGGAGTGTATCGGAGACGGCCATGAAGGGAGTTGGCGGGGTGGGCTCCCTGAATGGCAGGAGTGCTGGCATGACATAAGGGGGAAGAAATGCGAGGAAGCCAGGGCTTTGCATCTCTAGGCCTGAGGAGGTGCTGGCCAGTTTAGGTGACCTGAGTCAGTGTTGGCCGCCAGACGCAAGGTACGAGAAATGAATTCACGAGAAGAGATTTACCCAGCCACAGCCAGGGGCCAAATGGAGATATGGACCA
>PVHY01012465.1:0-44429 GCA_004024945.1 Uropsilus gracilis | reverse complement strand
GACTGAAGAGCATGTTCCAAAGATTTCTATGCAATTATTTCCAGGTAACCTATCTTGGGAATGAGAAGTTGAACTATGTTGTTAGAAGACTGGTATTATCAAACAATTCATTTTATCTATAGCTATTATGAACATTAACAGCCATGGTAATTAAAAATCTGTGTGTCGTGATTGTGTGAAATGAGAACTGACTGTATTCACCAAATGGGATGATTACAAATTGTGGAAGGAATTACATAATCTCTGGGAAAACAAATATTGATAATAGATAAAATATAACCAAAATATATGTATCTCAACACGAGAGCTGCTGGAGCAGATATCAAAAGTCTGTTTTCTGCGTCGTATTTTAAATTTTTGTAAAATGATCCCAACTCAAGTCTGTGGTATACACAGATGTGTATGTTCTGTTGCTTCCATTCCCATTGGTAGATCCCTAGCTGTTCAGGCAGTGGCTGGTGCTTGAGAATGTCCAAAGGTATTTTAGACAATAATGCTATTTGCAATGTGAATGGACCCAAAGGACATTATGCTAAGTGAAATATATCAGATAAAGGCAAATGCTACACGGTACCTCTTATAGGTGAAATCTAAAACAACAACAAATTTCCAAAGGTAGGAGACACTGATGTATAATTGGATGAATTATATCCAGAACTCAGCTCCTTCTCCTCCTAGTGATTTTGTGTCTAATAGCATCACTCCTTCTAGTTACTAAACTAGAAAAGTCTGTGAACTTCCACAGATGCTTGGCTGTTTCGTTCTGCTCTTTAGTTCAACTGTTGTCTTCTTCAGCTCTCTGATTTGTTGGGGACTTTTTCATACTTTCTCTTTACTTGTATTTCCTCCCCCCTTCTTTTAATCCATTATTCTCATTATCATGAGCATCATTAAGACTGTATTTGAATTCTGCTTCTGGGTGTTTACTTAGTTTTGATATCCAGGGTTTAGGGTTTCGTCTTGGTCCAACATGGGGGTGAATCCCTCTGCTTCCTCATTATATGTGGTGCCTAGTCTTCATTTCTGATGGTCGGTGCTGGGGAGCCATCCCATCCTCATCACCAATTGTAGTGCCTCAACGCCAATAGAAAGGGAAGCTGGCACCAGGCTCACCAATCTGCATAGGTTAGTTGGTTTAGTGATTATAGGGACATATCAGTCAGGGCAACAGGGCCAGGTCTGCAGGCTGGGAGGCAGGCGAGCCCCCAGTTCCCTAGGAATCTTCACATTATTTCTCTAGTTTCTCTCTCTGGTGCTATCCCCTCGCTCCTAGGCCCAGGTGTGCACCCTTACCTATGCGCACACCCACTGGGCTGCACAATCCTAGGGAAGATGCAGTATCCCATGTGCTGTATACAAAGGCTAATGAAGGGGAAGGCCCGACTAACTCACCTATAATCAGACTAAGTGGCAGGACCCCATCCTGCTATGGTGTTCTGCGTGAGGAAAGGGTACTGCTTTGGCTAAGAGGGTTGACCTGGCACACAGCCCTTCCTGCTGTTCTATCGAAGGCAGCCTGCCACCCCGAGCATGTTGGGAGTCTGGGGGCAGTGCTCTGGCCCCTTGCCATAAACCCTCTTTTCCTTGAAGATCATTGAATTAGGCGCTTTTCTTAGAAACTAAACAACAATTTAGATTTCCAACAAGAGGAAGGAACATCTTTATCGTTGAATGTTCCCTCAGACTTCCCCAGTTAGCCTCCGTGGCAAAAGATTTATTTCCTTTTACACATAAATGGCAAGGTCACCGCAATGATGTTTATATTCAGCAACATCTTCTCATCGTTTAAGATAGAACAATTTCAGCTCTCTCAGGCTGTTTGGGAAGTTTCTGTTGGAATTTTCTGTTATAAAATGTGATTATAAGTCACATAAAATATTTCCTTTGGCTCAAAATCTTAATGGGATGAGTGCATCATGTCCAAATTTTCTTACAATAGAATTTAATTTGAATGGTCCCTTTACTTAATATATTAAGTAAGTGAAATAAGTAAATAAAGTAAGTAAAGTAAAATACTGAGTAAGTAAGTAAAGTCAGTAAATAAAATTGACTGAGTCTGGTCAATTCTGTAAACTCCTTCACTTCAGTGTTTTTAGGTCATTTCAGGCTCCCATCATAGGAGGCATGATGGCTTTTAGGGCCCCAGGCTGGCCCCTGCCATGTAATAGTCCCACCTTGACTTTTGCCATGAAAATGTACTCCTGCACCCATTAACATGCTTCGAACCTGTTTTCATCCCTTGTGGGAGGAACAGAAATGGGTTCTCAAATTGTGATGAAGCCTGATTTCCTCCAAGTTCTATTGTTAAGCAACCCAGGTCACACAACACACACCTATTGAATCTTGAAATAAATACTGTTCTCTATATTCTTGAAAAGCAGGTCTCTGACCACCATCTGGATGCTATGATGATACTACATTACGGTAATGCTTACCGTCAATTTTGGTTTTATTTCAACATGGACTCTGCGTGGCCAGTTTGGGGGCTACCATTTATCCATGGTCCATACTTTAAGTATGGAAGGTCTCCTCATCAGAATCTTAGTCATTTAAGGCATCAACCGCTTAACATCCTGGGTAGCCTTCCTGAGCGCACGGGGCTGATGTTTGTGTATTTCTCCTGTGCGAGACCTACAGTCTGCCTCAGACAGAGCTGCTCATGTGCTGAGAAGATACCGTGAGCCTGTGTCATGGACAGGGCTTCCCTTCTGGGACACCTCTCACTTCCACAGGTGTCATCTGGAAGAAGGACACAGCATCCCCCCACTTCAGTTCCTCTACTCTTGGAGTTTCAGCCCCACCAGGACCCGTATTCTGACTAACACACACCTGACTGAGGCTGTGGGTGGGTGGGCACACTGGCCCTTCTTAGGCATTTACGGGCATCTACACTCTTCATGTACTTCAGTCTCTAGCTCCTTCCTATCCTAGACTAAGGAAAACTTACTTGGCATTAGTGGTAGAGGCAGGAAACAAAATGGCACTGAATGTCTCCTCTTTTAAGTCTTTCATTTATAGGGTATACAGCATGCCCTCAATTCTTTAAGGCTTACTTTTAAAACCTAAAAGACAAATAAGAAACATCTTTATTTCATCTTTCAAACCCTTCATTTGACGAGGCCTTTCCAAGCCGCCAGTTCAAGTGTCAATGGTGAAATCCCAAGCGCAGCTTTTCCCTGTTCCCCTTTCCACTGGTTGCCTTTGACCAAAGCTATACAGCCACGGGAACAGGTGTGGCAAGAAACCTGGGGTGATGTCTCAAAAATCACTGCTCTGTGAGCATATATGCAGTCCCGAAAGTGCTCCTCAACATTCTAGAGAAATCTGCATTTGGCAGTGAAACCTGCGGCTCACTTTGCAAATACATGGCTAGCATCGTCAGG
The DNA here is from genome assembly GCA_004024945.1 of Uropsilus gracilis. Classification (NCBI taxonomy): domain Eukaryota; kingdom Metazoa; phylum Chordata; class Mammalia; order Eulipotyphla; family Talpidae; genus Uropsilus; species Uropsilus gracilis. The sequence continues at coordinate 41,046 of PVHY01012465.1, read as the reverse complement.
AAGGACCAGCAGCTGAGTGGGCGCCAGGCCCAGACCATTCCTCCAGAGCCCTGCTGTGCGGGCCTGGCAGAGTGGCTGCGCTGGCCTGGCGCCACACACCAGGCTGGCCTCCCTGAGGCTGCCTCAGCCGAGTGAGGTAGAGGTGGGACTCCTGCACCTTTGGGGTTCCTCTAGGGGTCAGTTTTACTTGGAGATCCTCATCAACCTGACATGACTTTCCTACAGCTGTGCTGTCATTTGAGGCAGTTCCTACTGAAAGTCCTATTCTCTCCTGCCTGCTGACTCCTTCCTTGACGTCTGAAAAGTAGTTTCCCTGCTCATTTCTGTCTTTCTCCTTTACCCACCACATGCTTCCCCATAATTGTGTCTCTAACACCTGTAACAGCATCTGGATGCCTGTTCCGCAGAGGCCATAAACAGGCAGCTCTGATAGCCCCAAACCCTGGCTTTCAAATACCAGCCAGCAGGAAGGTGACATGGCATCCAGGCTATGCTTTCTGGATTGAAGTGAGTCTGGTTTTCTCTGAACTGCCCAGCTTCCCAGGGGGAGTGTGGGCTCCTAGATGCTGGAGAAATGTAGGAAGTCATGGTAACCACAGCTGTTGGCACAGAGGAAACTCTTGCATGAGGATGGCATGAATGGATCCGGCACAGTTACTAACCCATCTCAGCTCAAGTGTGCTGGCCTGTTTTTTGAAGTAAAAGGCACTTAGGATTCTGAGCGCTCTAACCTGCCAGCATGGGGATCCCAATCCCATTGGTCCTGGGGTAGGAGTGTCTTCAGGGATACAGCTGGGATATTTTTTGCCCCTCACGGTGGTGGGACATGTAATCCCCATTGTTGCTGGATGGACTTGTTTGCTGATGAGCTTCCTGGGACCCTTGTAAATAAGTCATGGAGTAGCTGGGACACCAGTATCTCTAGCCACTACCCTGGAAAGTCTTGTGCATCGTGGGAACCTGGAGGCATAGGGGCTGTTCCTAGGAGAAATAGCTCATGACAAAATTTGTGTTTCTTGATTTGTAGAATGTCTATTTCTCCACATGAGGACCCAGAAAGACAGTCTGGCTCCCCTCTCCTTTTATTGCAGACTGCCCAGAACTTGTCACTGCCAGGTAGCGGCATTCACAGCACAAAGCCAATGGCTCTGACCACTTGGTGCTGAGAATAAGCCCTGTACCGCCCCATGTGGCTGTCTGGCACCAGATTGTTCAGTTGTGCCAAAAAAATATAGAAAGAAACATAGCAAGGCATAAAGTCCATCATCACAGAAAACAACATAAACAACATTCAGAGCGCTATGGGTGTTAAAAGAGAGTTTGGAAACAAGGAAGCATGTTGTGTGCGGTGTTGATTAGCAAAGTTCAGGCTACAGGTTCAGCCACCAGGTAAGGGGTTAATTCTAGCAAAGGAGCACATGATGGTGACTCAGCTCAGGGGTGAGTGGGGCACCTGGGAAGACTGATTGTGTCCACTGGAACTGTGCCTCCCCTCCAGCTCATCCTCCCTCGTTCTCTCTCTTTTTTTGGGAAGAAACTAATCAGGCAGCCCAGGGCTGGAATATTGTCTCTGCTGTTTGTGATTGATGGCGCCTTGGACAAATGATATCATCTCCATGCCTGTCTCTTCCCCTCAGTGCCGATGATAAAGCATATTTGAAGGCCAGTGTGCGGAGATGGAGAAAACTTCTTCCCAGGGGGATGGTGAACTTGACCTGTGGTGATTTATGTTTATATCTCACCATGTTGTACTTGGCAGTCACCCAGTTTTGGAATATAAAGCTTCCTGCTGGTGTGCGTGGCTAGCAGGGGTGCTGTGTGAGTCTCAGATGATCCCAGGATGGTGATTCTCTGCAGAAGCCTTGCCCTGGGGAAGCTGGCATTCTACCTCACATTGTTAGAACAATACCATCCTGAGAAGGTTCAGAGCTTTGTAAAATGTTAAGATAATAGAACAAAAATCATTTTAGCCTTTCATCTTGAGTTTGCATCCATTTCAGGGTCCACCTCCTATCACTCAGGAACTTCTGCCTTTATCCTGCAGTGTAGGTGGCCTCCATTTGTTCTCCTGCCACCATGGTTTGGTCAGCTATGCTGGCATTTGTCTCTGTGTTACGGGAACCATGCAAGACATCTGGGTCTGAGGCACCAAACCTGTAACCTGGACTCTGATTTCTCACTTACTTTATCCTGTGACCTTGGGAAGATTGGAGAGGAAACCAAGGTCCAGCCAAAGGCCTTGTAGGGGGTAAATGGAGGTGTCCATTTGAATCTGCTTCTGTTGGCTTCAGTATAGTTCATTTTCCCAGAGCAGCATTCCTGAGTTGTTATTTTCCCCATGAGACTTGTTCTTCTAAGTTCTTTGCTGTCCCTTATAGAGAAACTCCACCTTATTCTTTATTCTCTGGGCTTACTCTGATTGACATCTGCTCCATTTTGCCTGCTGGCCCTTTAAGAGTGGCTTTGATCTTCCAGCTAAAGTCCCCCCCCCCACCCCAGTCATAGAATCTTTTCCATATTCCTGGTGTGGCCTCTCCCCTCTGACTGCCCAGTTCAAAGATAGTCTAGGTCTGCAGCTCATGCAACATTCAGAAATCTTTTCTCTCATTTCCAATCCTGAATTTCTTTCTGACAGAACATCTCTCTATATATAATTTTGAGTAGTTTGAACTTTTAAAAGTTACCTCAAATTAGGATTATGGGTGCCTTGTTGGTGGGTATGGTATGGTATTAAACCTCTGAGGGGTTGTGAACCTATTCCTCTAAATCATATAAGGTGCTGTAAACCAGTGTTACCTCAAAGAAATACAATTAAGTAATAGCTGAAATTAACATTTGCCACAAACTTAAAATTAGAACTAAAATCAAATTTAAGTAAAAACTAGTGATTCTAAAACTCATTTAAAGAATTTGGATTTAACTTTCCAATGATATGAGGCTGTTTCTAAATACATTTTGTTAGAAGGAGGCAAGTCTGTCTATTTGACCACATAAGTTTATAGGTACTTTATATCTTGTTAAATAATCAGTAGCAAGAACATGGAGAGTTTGAAGGAGAGCAGGTGGCATTTGAAAAATAGGTTTTATCAGTACAAATATTGAAGCAATAAATATGTTTTGGAAACTGTCTGAAAATCTAAACAGAAGTTTGGATTCTATTATAGAAATTTTGTTCTTTTTTCCACAGTCAATGATTAACTTAAAAACAAAACAAAACAAGTTGATTGTCCTATAACATTTTATAGTAAACAAAGACAAAACAAAACATTTCAAAGATGCAACAAAGACAATTAAAAGTAAGATAATGAATAGAACTTTTGGAACAAGACAATAAAATTTAGACAAAATATGCTTTGAAAAGGGAGAAAGCTCAACTTAAAAGATGAAGATAACTGCTGATTTGAAGTAATAAAAACAATGAGTAACTACTGCTTGACAGATTACAACTGGAGATGATTTTCCTAAGTACCAGTGGCTTTGAGTCTAAGGCCTGTCGAATAGAGCCAGTTAAGGGAATCTAGTTGGTCCAATAGAAGTTCAAAGGATTCTCTAAAGAATCACCAGAATGTTGACTTGCTCTTTTATGAGGTTGGAAGGAAGCACAAGAATGATGCTTAAATTTTAGTGCTTTGCCCTCCATCCAGCTTTTGTTTAGGTAGATTGAGCTTTTGTAATGTTGCTGACCTTCATTTTCTCTGCAGAGTCCTTACTGACACAGGGAAACAGAAAGGAAAAGAAATGTTTGTAGTGCGCTTACCCCTGGGGATTTTCTTTGTGTCTTAATGTATCAATGTCCCATAATGGAAGCCAGGGTTTATCTTTGAAATAGGGAAACTTGAAAAGGGCCCCAACACCTGAAGCAGGCACAGTAGAGTGAATTGTAGAGGAGAATGTGAGAGCTGTGTCAGACATTGCCCATGTGATGAAGCCTTGGGCTCCAAGAAGCACAGTAAATTTTGACCCTGAATGTCCTCGTTCCAGGTGAATTTTAGGCACTTAAAATTGGAATGGATTATTCTTAAGATGCCCAATTAGGTAGGAACTTCAAGAGTTTAAGAATTACATTACACTGGGGCTGAAATCAGGTCAAAAGAGTCAGAAGCCACCCAACTAACAAGCTACATTTAAAATGTGACTTCTACCACCCAGGTTCCCTCAGGTTTGTACCACCTGCCAGTACCAGTTACCAGTCAAATGCAGTCTAACAACAGGGTTTTATTACTAAGGAAATTCAACAGGAAGTTAAACAAATGTCCTTAAAGCCACAAGTGGCAAGTTATCTTACCCCAGTAACCATTTTCAGTCCCAAAGGTCCCAAAGACACAGTCCAAGATGGTGCCCCTTTGCCCCTCCAAACCTGGCCAGCCCTGCCTGGTGTGTCTGTGTCACTGCTAGAACCAATAAAGAACCTGCCAGAGTTGATATGCATGTCCTACTGAAATTGTGTGCAAAAGGGAAGACTAACCAACCAACAAGCCACAGGAGAAAGGGTAGCATCTTTAAAATGAGGTTTCTGCCATCCCAGGTTTCCTCAGATTTGTACCATCCATACATAGCAGTTGCCAGTCAAATGCAATTTAGCAACAGGGTTTTATTTACAAGGAAAATTAACAAGGAAAACAAAAAGTCCTTAAAAAGAAGTCAGTTATCTTACCCCAGTCACCATTTCCAGTCCCAAAGGTCCCAAAGACACAAGTTCATAATGGTGCCTCTTTGCCCCTCCAAACCTGAGGCCAGCACTCTACAAAGTCCAGTCTTTCTCCAGCATCTTGTCTTTGCTTCTTCTCTCTCCAGCATTCTGAGCTGCTCCACTTCTCCAAGTCTCTTCAAAGTGCGTCAGCAAATGCTGATGCAAAAAATCAGCTTTCCAAACCCCTGGCTATCTCCAGGTATCAGCTTTCCATGCCACCTTGCTGCAGTGCTACTCTCTCCACTCCCATTACTCTTCTGCCGGCCACCATGTCTCCTTGCTACCACCAGTTCACTCTTCCAGGGCCCTTCCATCCAGCCTGGTCATCAGGGCTACCAGCCCACCATTCTCACGTCTCTCCCATCCCGAAAGTATCTTTCCAGTCTCTGCTTCTTTACTTTTTATCTTTTTTTTTTTTTCTCTCCGAAAAGCCAAAGGTTTCAATTTCCCTCTATACATCCTCTTGGTGGTACATTTTCTCTTTCCCACTCCAGATTTGCAACAAAGTAAAGGTACCTGTATCTTGTTTAGGCCTCTGTGTTTTTCAGACACAGCTAATGGCATCAAATGCATATATTTTAATACTGCCCATATTGGGGTCCTGGCTTCACTACCATTGACATCATGAACAGGATGGCTACATGACAAAAGGTTAGAATAAAACGGGATGCATTTGGGTCTTCATAGGTAGTGGTTTCTGTGCTCCTTAGTCTGAGCAGTAGATCAATGATAGAAGATTTGAAGCTCTCATTTAGCCTGCACCTTGCTTTATACTGCAATTTAGCAGCAGACAAAAGACCACTTGAATCATCAGCATGTCCAAACAAATAAGCAAACACACATTCTTTTTCATGATTGAAGAAATAAACAAGAGTGGTATTAGTTATCTAGCTAACATAAATTATAATGAATGCAAACTCATTACTGTTGAAATCAATGCATGCATAGCAGAAGGTACATTTATTGAAGTCAACATACTTAATTACATTTGGAGTAATAAAGAGAATAGGCATGAAGTCCAATGTCTCTTGAGCCTACACATTAATTTTGATCTAATTTTCTTTTCCTCAATGTTGAGAAAATAAAAAGGCAAATAAAATTAAGAAACCAGCCTTAACTTCATTAGTTGTGTTAACAGGGGACTGTAAACAGTTTGCACCAGGTGGATTCCACACTGAATCAAGGAAAGATTGCCGATTTTAGGGCTAGTGATGCCAGCCTAAGAACAAAGGTGGCCAGACGGTGTGTCTCATTCTGCAGAGTGCTGGAGATCCACACTCGTACAGGAGCCATGAAGACATGGGCAGAATAGGCATGGCTCCTTGACCTGAATTCGTGACCCCAACATGGGCAGTGTCATTTGTTCATAAAATTTGGGCATTGCGGCCATTAGCTGTGTCTGGAAAACAGAGGTTGAGAATGGCCTAGACCAAGTTGGGAAACTTCCTTTTTTGCTTTGTTGCAAATCTTGAGCATCCCTGGTGAATACCCAAAACTAGCACTCCTAGGTTATTGTTTCAAGGTTCCCTTAGGGAAGAGAAAATGAATTAACAGGAGGATGTATGAGGGGAAATTGGAGCCTCTGGTTTTCAGGAAGGGAAGGAGAGCAAGAGAAAAAAAGATACAAAAGAAAGGAGCAGGGATTGGGACACTGACTTTTGGGAAGGAGAGCAGAGGCAAGTTTGGAGATTGTTGAGGTTTTTGCTCCTAGAGGAAAAGGAACCAGAAGTGGAGTCTTCTGGGGCTCTCCCAGCATTTGGGCTCCAAACCGGCCCTGAAAGTTTGGGAGCTGTGTGAAGGTCGAGGAGAGACAACCCCCCCACCCCCCCATGAAGTGCTAAGCCACCGTGCAACCTGGATAGACCTAAGCTGAACCTAGTGCTCAGAGAAATTCATGCTGATTGGAATGATGGAGGAGCAAAAGACAAAGAGGTAACTTGGTAATTTTGGACTGAGTTACACTAGGATTGAGGTAAACCCCATACAGCTCCCTGAGGACTCCAACAGAGGGTTTCCTTTCCGTTAGGGATACTTGTGAGGGTGTGGACTATTAGATTCTTTTAGTTTGTTTTCCTCTTATCTGTAAATGAACCTCTATGTTTACCCTTATTGAAATTGGGTCCAAAAGGGGCCAGAGGCCTCCAACCAACAAACCACAATCAAAAAATTCCCTCAGGTTCATACCACCAGTGTGTAGTAGTTGGCAGTCAAAATGCAATTTAACAACAAGGGAAACTAACTAGGAAAACGAAAAGTTTTCAAAGTCACAAGTGGCAGTTATCTTACCCCAGTCACCATTTTCAGGCCCAAAGGTTCCAAAGACACATGTCCATGATGGTGCCCCTTTGCCCCTCCAAACCTCAGAGGCAGGTAGTTTCGCAAAATCCAGTCTTTCTCTGGACTTCTCTTTTCTTCTCTCTCCAGTGTTCCGAGCTGCTCCACTTCTCCAAGGCTCTTCAAATTTCTTTCATAATTGCTGATGCACATATCAGCTTTCCAAATCTCTGGCCATCTCCAAGTACCAGTTTACTATGTCACCTTGTTGCAGTGCCACACTCTTCACGTTGGCTACTCTTCTGCTGGCCACCATGGGTCCTTGCCACCACCAGCTCACTCTTCTAGGAGGCTTCTGCCCAGCCTGGTTACTTGGGCTACTCTTTACCCACCTGTCATTCTCATGTCTCTCCTCTCCCCAAAAGTCTGTCTGTTTCTGCTCCTTTCCTTTTTATTCTCTCTCTAAAAGCCAAAGGCTGCAGTTTCCCTCTACATATCCTCTAGGTGATACATTTTCTCTTCCTCTCCTGGGATTTACAACAAAGTCAAAGTACTCTTACTGTTTATTCCAGTGCCCTTATTCTGTTTAGGCCATCTTTTACCTCTGTGTTTCTCAGACAGTTAATGGCATCAATACCTAAATCAATACCCATATTGGGGTTCCAGCTTCATAATTACTAAAGTTTGACCTCTGTGCAGCTCCTTGCATGGAGGCAAGAGAACCCTCAGTGACAAAAATTAAAGAGGGGGTAATTCCCTACCCTAGTAACAGATCTTGTAGACCAGAGTGTTTTCCCTGGGGCTGTGATTACAGCTTCTGTGCTCTCAGGGAAACAGGCACACCCGCCCACCAGGCAGGGAGGCTGGGCTGATTGTATGGCAGGCAGGTGGGCTGGGAGGCAGGTGACTCCTCCCATGCCCGAGGAGTCTTCATGCCCTTTCTCTGGGCTCTTGCCATGTTCCCTTTGCATTCTCCTCGTGCTCTCCTTTCACCCTTTGTACTCTCTTGCTGTGTCCTCTTCATAGATGATGCTGTACCTTGATCCTCTCCTCCCAGGCCCAGGTGAACCTATTTGCGCATGCGCACACCCCCTGGACTGAAGCACACTATCGTGGGGAGGGTGCCAACACCTCAAGTGCTGGTCACAGAGGCTAATGGAGGGAAAAGCCTGATCAGCTCATTTACCTTACAGCACTGAGATGAGGTGGTTTAAAAACAGACTGTTCTGCCTTGTAGTCCTGTAGACCAGGATGTCCAGGGGCAAAATGCTGGCACACCTGGCTCCTGCTGAAAACCCATTGCCTGACATGGCCACAGAATCATTCCCTGGCACCTATGTGGGTAGGAAGGGAGCAAGAATCAGAGAGTGCATGGAAGGCCGCAGAGAAAACCAACCTTCCTTTTTCTCTCAGGACACCAACCCTATTACAAGAGTTCCACCCTCATTAGCTACTGTGGCCCTTCTTGCCTCCCAGAACCTGCCTCCAAAGAATGTCACACCAGAGCTGGGGCCTCCGTCTCTCAGAGGACAGGGACTGGGGGGCATGAGCACTATAACAGAGACTATTTTTGTGACACTTTAGGTTCTAGGATTCCTTCTTATTTTACTCCCTTTCATTTTTTAGCCCAACTATGCCAAGAATTTAATTTTTCTTTGGTCCACAGCCCTAGAACTGCTTCAGCACTGGAGTTTTATGATCTTGCTTAGCCTCTCTGGTGTAGTTTTATCAGTGGGTGACAATCCATTATTTTCATTTTGTAGTTGTTCGTTCAACTGATCACTGATGGGCCAGTGTGCATCCCCTCAAGCTGACTTTTTGCTTCTGCAGCACAACATCCCTGTCCTTGGAGCATTGTTTGGCTTTTTGGACAAGCATTCTGGAACATTGCGGAATGGATTGTGTCTGCCTTCAGGTTCTGTGCTGAAACCCTGATTATCAAGGTGATGGTATCTGGAAGGCGGCCTTTGGGTGATAGTTCAGTTTCAATGATGTCATGAGGGCAGGGCCCTCATGGTAGGGTCAGATCCCTAGAAAGCACTAGAAAACTAGAAAGGGCTCCCATGACCCCCCCAACATCCCCCCCAGACAGTGTGCAACACACACACACATCCCACCCCACCCTAGGCAGTGGTGACACACACACACACACACACACACTCCACCCCCCCACCCCCTCACCCCAGGCAGTGCCTGTGATCCAGGAAGAGAACTTTTAGCAGTCCCTAAATCATCTGGCACACAGATGATGGGGCTTCCCGGCCTCTCACACATGAGACATGAACTTGTTGCTGGCATCCCATCACATCAGCCTGAGTGTATGTCTCCCATCCAGGCCTGGACTCCAGGAAGTGCCCCTCCCCATCCAGGACTTTGGGCAACAGTGGACTCCTCCTGCTTCCCAGGAATTCACCTCCTGCTCTGAGCATTTTGTCCCCACTTTACCTAACTGCTTCCTTGGTTATCGATTTCTAGCATTGCATTAACAAGACAAAGCTACGTAGATCTAATTACTGAGTGGCTGCCTTGTTTTGTCTGCTCTGTGCTCACTTCTCCAAGTGCATTTCTTGCTCAGAGTATCTCCTATGAGACCCTGTGTCAGACACATGAACTCTGGCTCACCTCTGGGGTGCACGTGTATCAGCTGGCAGGCACTTGTGTCTTGGGACAGGTGGCCAGACTCACAACAGACATCTCCCTGGTTCCATGTTTCTAATGTTGCACATGAAGGTGGCCCTGGCCATGGCTTCTGTCCCGGTGAGAACAGAGGGACAGGTCTGGGGCACAGGTGCCATCTGAATTGAAAAGTGTCTGGATCTCATTTCTCTTTTGCTCTCTGCTGTTTATAATGAAATACTTCTCTTGGCCTTGGACAGGAAATGCCCTTGGGATGGTTGGGGACAGCTGGGTAAGGCCACACACCCTACTTTGCTGCCCTCAGTATGATTTCTCTTGCTTTCCAGCCCTGGTGTTTGCTGCAATGGGGGGGGGTCTATAATGAATTTAGCAGAAGCCCTTTGGGAAGAAAGGGATATGTGAAAATGGAGTAGCTTTACCAGCTAAGGATTTGTTGCCAATCATAGTATACATGTTTGTTGTCATGGCTTCTGTTTCTGTAAATACATAGTTTTTAAATTTGCCTTAAGAAATCAAGAAGAAGCACAGGTAGGTTATTTTGGTCTTTGGGCTTTTAACAGAATCCATTACTCAGAGCATTCTCCAAATCCACTGGAGGATTCCTTTATAAAATGAATTCATTATGGTCAGGTGGAAACCCCACCAAATGACATTCGATCTGCAGGATTTGTGGTGGTTGCTCTACCGGGCAGCTTTTCCTCACATTGACTTCCTTGCTGACTTAAACCTCAGAATGACAGCGGCAGTGGCATAGTGACCCTCAAACAAAAACTGATATAAATTAAGTTGGGGTATCTAGGCCCTCCCTACACAGACCTACTCAAGGCTTTAGCTTCCTAGCCTGGACATACAGATTCCTGAAAATTCCTAAGAGATACACATCTATGGTTCCTGGGGGTCTGGAATAACCTGTGTTCAATTAACAGATATTGACACATTTGTTTTCTTGGTTTCACTGATGAGACTGGGAATGTGTGGGGTGGGTTGGGGGCAAGGGCGAGCTTCAGAGAAAACAGTGCAAAATCAGTGCCACAGGTGCTGATCAACCTGTTGAGGTGAAGGTAACTTCGCCAGGTGCCTGAGAGGGGAGCGTGAAGGCCTGGGCATATGTGGAGAAAGGGGGAGGGTAGATTAGCACACTGAGTGAGAACTCACAGCATTGGGCAGAGAAGGTCACTTTGGGGAGAGAAGGTATCTACCAAATCAAATGTGATCATCTAAGAGTCAAAGATGTTGGCAAATCCCAGGGAGCACAACACAGGCCTTGCCATGCGTGCTCTGCAAAGGGACCTTGCCATGTGCCCTCTTGCCCCTCCCAATTCTCCCACCCCTGTCTGCTCAGTGTTGCTATGTTTGTATCGTGGGGTAGCTACAATTTAATTAACTGCTATTTACCTGGCATCTTACAAATGGATGGTATATTACCTCACTGAATCAATTTAAGTAGATTGTTATGGTGTGGGGTAGGGATTATTACCCCACAAGTCCCCATTTGATAGATGAAGAATGTGATCATCAGATTGAAGATTATACCAGCTGCACTGGTTGGCACAGCAGAAGCAGGATTTGACTCAGTTCCATCTGATTTCAAAGATGATACTGTTGACTTCAGAGGTGGTGTTCAATGGTGACATCCCATTCATGCCTATTGAAGAGTTTTATTCTTTAGAAACTCTGGTCTCTGCCTTAGCCTTTAAGTTACTAAGTTTAAGTTTCAGTGGCTAAGTTTATTTTAAATGAACAAAACTACATTATTTTAGTCCATAGCTCTCTGTGTTGGCAATTTGGATGAGCTGCTTGACATCCTTCTAATCAGTGCCAGGTTCAATACTTCAGAGTTGTACTCTCTTACATCTGGAACCTCAGCTTCAGTTAGAGGAATGAGCTTCCTTGGGGTCTGACAACTCTCAGTATGCTAACCTGACTTTGTTCATAAGGTGGTAGAAGGGAAATGGAAAGAGAAGTCTAAATATGAAAGATCTTTTTTAAGTTCATGTATCATGTTTATGAATCCCATTGGGCACATCTCATCACATACCAACCCAGATAAGATAGAGATAAACTATCTAGAAGAATCAGTAACATTTTGCCAAGGTCATTGAATTATAAAGCTGTTATATTGCAAAACCATGAATTCAGAGAGGGGCATAATTTTTTATCAAAAAGATCTACTAATACTTGCCTAGTCTACAAATTTTTGGTACTTTCCAGACAAAAATCAGGGATATGTCAAAAAACACCAATTCTTACTGAATATTGACTCAGAAACATGAAGCCTTATGTGTGCTTTGTCAAGCAGTGAAAAATACCCTTCAACCTTAAGGAGATGAAAAACTTCGTAAGTCACAGTCATAACTCATGCTTCTTTACAAATTTCCTTGCTGAATTTGAAGGGGGATTCTAGAAATTATTTATAAGCCATGTGTGAATTTTCACAAAGAACTCTTAGAAAAACATCCAGGAAATCAAATACCCTTTGTTCCAATGTGTTCTAAATCCCAAGCAAGCCTGCTGATTTGAGGTTTGAATTATCTCCAATGAAAATCCAAAAGTAGGTGACTAATTTAGAAAAGCTCACAGAACCAAATTTTAATGGGAAATAACCATAAAATAACCTTTTCGGAGGACGTAAGCATAAACTGCCATGAGGTAGTGCATTATGGTCAGCTGGAAATCCCACCAAAAGACATTCGATCTGCAGGATTTGTGGTAGTTGCTCCACAGGGCAACTTTTCCTCACATCAACTTCCTTGCTGACTTAAACCTCAGAATAACAACTCAGTGGTATAGTGACCCTCAAACAAAAACTGATATAAATTAAGTTAGGGTGTATAAATTAAGTCTGTGGTCTAGACCCTCCCTACATATTACTCTGAGCAAAGAAAGCTGTCCCTCTACTTCATGAAAGAGAAGGGACTTCACCACGATTTTGTGTATCTGACACATGTGTTGTGCTTACACAGCAGACCTCTTCTCTGGGGTGTTGTCCTTCCCTTTTCGAGTGTGTCTGGTTGTTCTTGCATCTGATTCTCTCTCTCTGAAAATGCTAAGCTAGTTATATCTTGATTGGGGGCTTGAAGCATCACTCAACTGGATAGAAAATTTGGAGCAGGTGCTGTCTCCCTCCCTGAAGAGATGGTCCCTCTTTGCTCGGACTCATTTCCTGGGGAGTCACGAACTTCTGCAAAATTCATTCTGATCGACAAGACTCCCTTTGTTTTTTGAAATAAAAATGAAGTCTGTACTGGGTAGATGTCTGGTTTGAGGTATGAATGCGTTGTGTCTAGGGAACACCATGAACAGAATCTCTAACAGGAAAGTAGACCTTTCCCTAACCTCAAATCATAAAGGTGCCACCACAAAATTAAAGAGCCATAGGTTATCACAGTCTCACACCTGGATTGCCCAGTTGTTTTAACGATGGAGTGCATACATCTTCCCCCATGCCCTGTGGTAAAAAATAGGCCACTAGTTTCAGGCTAACCTCTGGGAGTTGTTCTTTTGGCAAACTTAGGCTTTGAGGGGTGACACTTAGGCTGAATACATTTAATAATCACAGCCTTGGTGTGATAAATAACACATTTGATGCTCTTGTGGCTTTTGTGACTCACATATTATTTGGCTGCAGATCCATGTGCTAAAGACTAGTTTGCCAAAAGCAAATTTCCAGAAGCTAATTCCCCAAATTCCATTTGCTAAGTGGTAATTTGCAGTGTGGCCAAGTTCTGAATTGAGCAGAATCCATGTTACTGAGCCTGTGCAGAGCTGGGGAGGCAATTAGCCAGTGTCCGCAGGCTGTGGCTATCCAGTTCCCTGGCTTATCAGCATCTTCCTGTTTGAGCACCTCCTTTGGTTGTGAGACTTCACATGAGACTTATGGTGAGATTTCATGTTCTGTATGTTCATTCAGAGAGCTCTGTCTACATACCTCTTGCCCAGACTTCCTTACCATCAATTCTCCACTTTTGTGTCTTACAAGTCCCTGCTCTTCCAACCAAACTGCTAGCCACGTGACCCATCATTTACTGACCTCTATCTAACAAAGTGAGACCAGTTTACTGTTGAAGATCCACTCATGGAGTGGGTTTCTTGTATCACAGTCCTGCAGTCATCCTGGGGCTGGTGGTCACCACTGTTCTCTTTAGTGCAAAGTCTCCACACCATGTCAGACTATCTGTTTGTAAATGATACCTGGATCTTTCTTCTTCAGTTAGCTGATCAAAGGGTGCATCCTTTGAGCTATAGGTACGACTTAGGGAAATAAAGGAAATGATGGAACCAAGACCTCTGTGACTTATTTGTGCCATCCAGACCTTATTTAGCTGATTTCAATGACACCACATCTACTTTATGATGGAGTGTGCTCTCAACTGCATACCTGGGTGGCCTAGATGACCCCCCAGTTCCTGATCACTGCAGATTACATGGTTGCCATGTGACCATATGACCCAACCATGGCCATATGACTGGTCCCTATCAAGTCAAACATTGTTTCTGGGAAGGGAATTATTATTTGCAAAGGATGGCATGGATTTACTCTAATCCATAGAGATCCATGCTTTATTTCTTTCTGAGCATCTTCCAGAAGCCCCACATAGCTTCCCTATTTCCTATGAACACTTTGAGTATCATCCAATCAGTGGGGTCATCCTCTCCAGTGATGAATAGTGTCTTTAGCATCTGGACTTACTGTAATGCTTCTCTTAGGTGAAGCCCCATGCCGAATTCGAGACCTTCAGATAAGTCAGTGTGTCAAGTTGCAAGCCCAGTGAGTATGTGTGGCCTGCAAGAACCAAACATGTCCACTCATCATGGAGCTTCTGGGCCAGATGCAGCGACTTATCCTTTATCATGGATTGCACTGATGTGGCAGATTTTTAAGATCTTTGGGGATTTATTTCCCATCCCCTGACATGTAAGTGTCTTACTTGTGTGGATAGAGTGGTCACTAAGTTCCACAAACAGCCTCATCAGCACACTTTTGTCAGTATGATGGACCAGCATGATTCCATTGGAAGTAAGAGGCAGCTGGGTTCTGGTAGTTGAGGCTCAATACTTGGAACTGATATGGCACTGAGAGAGGATGGTGAGAATGTATGGCCTGTCCTGCTAGCTGAGAACTAGCTGCTTCTAATGGCCTTTACGAACAGGTACAACCAAAAAAAATACCATTTTTTCAGGTTAAAAACAACATAATAGGCATCAGGGAATGTGTTTGAGTGTTTCAGCAATGCAGTCACATTTGGAGCAACAGCTGCAATAACTTGGTAATGGCCTTGATAACACACTATCACTGTGTCTGTCCCATCTGTCTTCTGCATGGGCCAAGGAAGCCAATATGGAATCTGTGTTTAGTGAGTTTACGTGAATCAACAAGTATGGATTCAGGCTTTACCCTGAAGTTGCCATTGCTATAGGAAAACCTACAGTCAGATGATCACCTGCAGATGATGGCAGTTAGGCAGTCAAATTCGAGAAGGCAAGCACCTGGATGATGAACTATTCCTTACTATTTAACATTTTCATGAAAATGAGAATTATCACCCACTTTTGTATTTTCTTCACCCTGGTCCTGGACTCTTAAGCTATATTATCATAATATTTACCTTCAGACTTCAAACAATAAAAGTTAGTCCAATAATGCCATTACTCAAATGTGGGTTACAGTTCTGCAGGGTCACCCATTGAATCTCAAACTTTGCCCTCCTGAGCTGTGAGTCTAATCACAGTCTGGTTTAGAAACAAAGAGAGGTAGAAGGAGTAGGCTGTGGTGTACATAACATCTGCCTCAGTAGGAGGAGAGAACCACCCTATCTTTGACCAAATAGACACTACCTACCTTAGGGAGGGGCTGCTTCTTGTTTTTTTTTTTTTTTTTGATACTAGTTCTCACTAAGTCTGCGCATGGAATTGCAGGCTCACATTGCCCTGGGTAACACGTACTCAAGCAATCCCCAGCCTCAGCTTCCCAAGTTGCTGGGATTACTGGCGCATGCCACCACGCCCAGCTATTTTTTTGGAACTAGGTCTCACTATGTTGCCTTGGACAGGATTTGAACCACAATTCCTGGTCCCAGCCATGGTTTCCTAGGCTACTGCTTACAGGCATGCGCCACCATGCCCAGCCAGGGTGGGCTGCTTCTAATGGCAATGAAAATTCAGCAGAATTTAGGACTTTAAGGCTCAAGGTATGTAACTACATTGCAATCTGCCCATAAGTTCCCATCAGAAAATTTGATTGATAAATTAGTCATGCACAGATTATACTTGTCCCAGTTCCTCAAGTTTCCTCAAGTTATTTGGAGGCAGCTAGCCAAATCCATTATAATTCTCATTTTCATGAAAATGCTAAATGGCAACGAATAATTCATCATCCAGGTGCTTGCCTTCTCAAATTTCCTAGCTGCAGTCATCTGCAGGTGATCATTTGAATTTAGGTTTTCCTATAGCAATGACAACTTCAGAGTAAAGCATGAACCCGTACCAATTCTTGCTGCTGCAGCCTTTCTGTGTGAGTTCCTGCTAGGAGGGGTTGTATCTTTCTTCATGGGACTCAATACACACCTGGCCTGGGAGCTAGAGAAACTGGTGAAGGACTGGGGAACTGCACATAGTTGCAGGCTGGGTCCTGCCTGAGTGTGATGGGAGCCCACAGGTGAGCACGGTACAAAAAAAGCACCCCTCCTAATGCACTCTAGAGAAACAAATGGCTTCCGTTTCACTTTCACCATCCAAAGACCAGGCACAGATCTTTCTTTGATTCTCATCCTGCTGGAAACCTGAGGGAGATACTTCTGATGAATATTGCTCAGCCTTGCCAAGTTGACATATTTTGAAGCATGACACAGACTGAAGAAAGAAACCCGTATGAACATGGCAGTAAATGTCAAAGAATTTGACTGTCCTGTCACCCCCTAAGTAACTTAAGAGCAGGAGGAGATGACCACTAGCTGATAAAGGACATCCACCGTCTTCTGTCCCCAAGGTGAAGAGCAAGGCAAGATTGCCACTACTTTCTTCCGCTCCTGCCTTTCCAAGGTTGTAGCCATTCCTAGCTAAAACTATATTGAAAGTACTGGCCAGTGTAATAAGCATAAGAAAAATGAAAACAATGCAGACAGGGAGATAAGAAAGAGAACTGTACTTATAGAAGTCATGACCTTATATAACTTATATAGCTAAGGACTATATTTGGAATATTGCAAATTCACGTAGTACAATTATGTCACGAGTGTGGGCCATAGTACTTGATTAGACTTCATAAAGCCCCTCTTAGGTGAGGGGCTTTATTTTTATTGTTTTAAGTTAATTTTTATTGACTGGATCATAAAGAAGTTGAAAGCAAGTTGCAGGGAGAGGGTGGGATGGATGGCGTGTGGGAGCACATTGAAAATTTCTGATTTATCTGGAAGATATGACCTACATAGAAGAATCTAGTGCAGTAACCATGGCAGAACAGTCCTGCTTACTGCTGAACACTTACCCCAGGCACTTTACATACAGAAACAAATTTAACCCTCAGAAAATCCATTTGGGGCATTTATTGACTTTTATCATTCTTTTAGGCTAGTGTTTGAATCTGTTTGCTGTGTTTAGAAAATACACATTTGCTTTAGGGCAGAGCTTGAATAAGAGGTTTGCAACGCCAAGGAATGACCCTTTAAATGCATTTTGGTGACACTGATGAGAATCTATAGCTATGATGCCAAATAAAAGCCACTCAACTGATTTTGTCCATTGGATTT
Source organism: Uropsilus gracilis (assembly GCA_004024945.1). NCBI lineage: Eukaryota > Metazoa > Chordata > Mammalia > Eulipotyphla > Talpidae > Uropsilus > Uropsilus gracilis. The sequence goes on along the minus strand of PVHY01012465.1, from coordinate 23,700 downwards.
CCACTTAGTTAATTAGTGGTAGTAACTGCATTGCAAAGGACAGGTTTCTATTTCCTTGGAGAAAAAACTACTTTGAAACTTCAGTAGCACCTTTTTACATAAAATCATTTATCTAATACTGTTAATTATTCTTAGATTAACATGAAAACACATGGCACAGGTTCAAATTATTCTATACCCACAGAAGCAAAGCAATTTCTTTTCTTAATAACTTTCTAACAGCCTGACTTTCTCTATTTCTGGTGTTCTCCAAATCATTTGGACCATTCAAGTGATGTCGCATTACAAATTTTCACATTTTAGTTTGGTCAGCATCTTCTATTTAGCCTAGTATTCAAGTCTGCTGGCACAAAGGTGTCGGTAAAGTCAGAGATCACTGAGCAATTGAAGGAAAGTAAATATGCATTCAAACCCAGTTGATTTTTCTCTGATCGACTAGTTAGAAAGAAATGGATAAGAATGTGAATAAAGAAAATTAAAAAAAAAAAGGATGAAGCAAAGAATTCTTAAGATGAGTATCATTCATTTATCCCTTATGATCTCATTTCACTAAAGAGACAACTGTGCATTGAGGATAAACCAGTCTTTGAATTCTAAATCTCATAGCAAAAATTCCCCCCCTAGTTGGCAACAGACCCTAAAATGTAGATTTCTCTTGTACAGTTTACACCATCTTGAGGGTGCCTATGTTGAAAGTGAGTTTGGCCTTGTAACTGACTGTGGTGAGTGGGGGCCTCATGGTGGCCACAAGCATCCAAGCTTAATAAGAGGTGTCTAGGAAGGCAACGGCAGCTCCAGGGAACCCAGAAGCAGCTGAGGACAAATAGACTTGGCTTTGGGGGCTTGTGTGTCTCCATGAGGGCAAAGCAAAGGCTGAAGTCATGTGGAATCAGACAATGAGATCCTGAGTGATTGTTCACATGTCTCACTGGTGAGACCCTTCTTGGAGTGGATGTCACCATCTGTCCCTTTTGATTGAGGACACGTGAAGGAGCGAAACAAGGGTAAAGCCTTGGAACCCTTCTGTTACTGATATGCCTAAACCAGGGGCTCCTAAGCTTATCTTCACGTGTTTCCAAGTCTCTTGCACGTCCCGTGTCTTCTGTGTCTTCCAGCAACAGCTCACAGATTTCATTGAATAGATCTTTCACCTCCTTTCAGTTTATTCGTCGATGGGCAGTTCTTTTTGATGCTAATATAAAGGGAAGCATGTTCTTGATTTCCCACCCGCTGGGATCTGGGATGTCCAGGAGGTGGGAATAGAGCTGCAACTCAGCCTCCACACTCTGTGGTTCTCTCTTCTGGGCCCCAGTCTGTGTGGTGTGCCCCAGCTCCTCCACAAGGCTACGGTGAGTGCATCTGCGCTACCTCTGTGCCCCTTTCCCCGGGTGCTGGGCTGACAGAACTGCACCCAGGTCGTCTGCTCCAGACTACAGCCTTACGATTCCTCTCTCCATCCACCTCTTCACAGTCCATTGAAACTTGTGGGTGTCTGACCTCGTGACGGCTGCACTTGTTTCTGCTGCCCAAAGGGTGAAACAGCCCACTACTGTCTGCAGGCCTGTCCCTCAGGCCCGTGCACTTCACTTTGTTGCTCCAACAGCCACAACTCAGGGGGCCCAGGACCTGTTGTGGATCTCTGGCTGGTGGCTGGGCTCTCATAGCCAGTGTTTGGATGCCAGAAATGGAGGCTGGGCCTCTGCAGCTGGTAGTTGGAGACTGAAGAAGCCCCTCTAGTTCATGAGTTGGGAGCTGGCAGCAGGTGGCTGGGCTCCCACTGGAGGCCTGAGCTGCCTGCTCTCATTCATGCCTCTGGCAGCTAGAAGCTGACCAGGAGTGGACAGTCTTGCCCTAGTGATTGGGAGACAGGAGAGCGCAGCTCTCACAGAACTAGGAGATGAGGGCATCCTTCCTGCCTGGTGACAGGAGGCTGTAAGGCTCCCTCAGTGTCAACTGGAGTCTGGCATGGCCCTGCTTTTGCTGAGTACTTGGTGGAGAGAAGTTGGGATCCCATGGCCAGTCATGGAGCCAAGGGAAGGAAGCCTGACTCTCACTGCTGGTGGCCAAGGCTGGACTGTAGTACTGGCAACGGCTACTGGGGGCAGCCTGCTTTCTAACTGTAGGTGGCTGAACTGGGCTCTCTTCGCTTGAACTGGAGGCTGGGTGCCCACTGTTGCTGATGGGATGCTTGAGGTTGTTGGACTCTTGCTTCCACAGGTGCAGCTGGTCTCTTGCAGCTGGGAGTTGGTAGCCGGGAGCAGCTGTTGGCAGCAGGCTGGAGTCCATCCCTCCTTTTGATGTTGCTCAGGGTGAGCACTACAACTCTTCATTTCAGGGGTTTTTAGTGATGGTCTGAGGCCCATGAGCTGAGGGTACCAGTAGGGGGCGAGCTTACACCCTTCTTCTGCCACCATATTGTCACACCTCATAAGCCATCTCTTAGAACAGTCTTGGTGTGGTATGGGATGTGTTTGGTAGATACAATAGTCAAGTCTCAGTTGAGGATTAAAACTCAGATTATACTTTTTAGAGAGACTTTTTTTTTTTAATAGCAGGGCTTCTTTCAGTGAAGGCAAATTTTAAGTCTGTTGTTGGTGCTTTGATGGTGGACTTGGTGTGGGGCCAGGCATCTGAGATGTGAGCTTGTAGCTCTAAAGCAGATTGTGGAAAACCAATGTTACCTAAATTAAAAGTGATACAATTACAACGCAAGTGAAAAGGATACAAAAAATAGCCCTCCCAAAATCATAAATTATTATCCCTTGTCATACCAAGATGTCAAGTTTGGGGAAATTCTTAAATCATGAAAAGCACACATTTACAACAAATTCTGTTTCTTTTACATTTTCCTGGTCCTGAATAAAATACTTGTTTGTACTGAGATTTTTTAATTTTAAGTGTAAATGGAAGTTTGTCAACTAGAGGACAGCTAACTATTATAAAGTTTTGCTCTGATTATTTGAATATTCTTAGGTCACTCAAGTTTTAAGATGTTGGCTACTCACTCTTGTAGCAGCTTTATTATCTGGAAAATATCTTACCCTGGCAGAACAAGCCTTACTGTTTCTAGGTAAACTTTCATCTTTTATAATGAACTCATGCTAGTCTCAGTTTATGTGTCAATAATAAACACAGGATAGTACCAATTAGTTGATAAGAAGTGATGAGAAGTGTAATACAGAAAGAATATTGCTGCAAAAGAGAGAGGATAAGGATTCATTGTTTTTGCTTATTCTGAGTTTACTGTTAAATTTTTCTAGCTTAGGCATAAACTTAGATTGTGTTTTGAGACTTGTTTTTTTTTCTGCTGTGAGCTTGTAATGCTATAAATATTTCTCAGGGCATTATTTTGGTTTCACCTCACAATATTTTATACATTTTTTCCTTTGTATTCACATCAAAATATTTGTTGTTCCCTTGAAACTTCTGTCTTTACCCATTAGCTATTAAGGCATATTTTAAAATTCCCAAAATTATAGGAGCATTTTCTAAATATTTTCCTATATTTTATTAAATAATTTATTTCTTTATAAGTTTCACGTTTTTGTAGTCCTGAGGGTTTGCCCACCGCCTTCCCTCCCTGACTCTTCCCACCCTCTCCTGCCCCCTCCCCAACCCCCCAAGTTGTGTACTGCAGTTTGGTTGTTAGCATGTTTTGACTTTTCCTCATGGCTTTTTGTTTATTTTTCCTATGTCCCATATATTAGTGAAACCATTTGGTTTCTGTCTTTTTTTTTCTGACTTGTTTTTCTTAATATGGTTTCTTCTAAGTACATCCATGTTATCATAAAATTGTCAAATTTGTCATTTTTATTTGATGAGAATTATTCCATTGTGTATATGTACATCTTTTTCACCCAGTCTTCTGTTTTGGGACATTTGGGTTGTTTCCACATCCTTGCAATTATAAATAGTGCTACAGTAAATATTCGGGCACAGGTGTCCCTTTGTACCAGCATTGAGGTCTGCTTTGGGTAGATTCCCAGAAGAGCAATTGCTGGGTCAAATGGTACTTCCATTTCCATTCAGCTTTCCATAGTGGCTGAACCAGTTTACATTCCCACCAGCAGTGAACAAGTGTTCCTTTCTCTCCATAACCATGCCAGTACTTGTTGTTGCCAATGTTTTGGATGTGGGCCATTCTTACTGATGTAAGGTGGTATCTCATTGGGGTTTTGATTTGCATTTCCCCAATTGCTAGTGATGTTGAACATTTTTTCATGTGCCTATTGGTCATTTGTATTTCCTCCTTGGAGAAGTGTCTTTTTAGTCCTATATGCAAAAAGTCAAAAAGAAGAAGAAATAAAAAAAAACATCGCATTTACCATCACACCAAAAAAAAAAAAAAAAAAAAAAAAAAAAAAAAAAAAAAAAAAAAAAAAAAAAAAAAAAAAAAAAAAAAAAAAAAAAAAAAAAAAAAAAAAAAAAAAAAAAAAAAAAAAACAAAAAAAAAAAAAACCAAAAAAACCCCTGGGAATAAACCTAAGAAAACACATGAACGAACTATACAAAGAAAACTTTAGAACACTGCTAAAAGAGATAGAAGAAGACATAAGAAAATGGAAAGACATTCCCAGCTCATGGATTGGAAGAATTAACATCATCAAAATGGTCATCCTATCAAAAGCAATCTACAGGTTCAATGCAATCCCTATAAAAATCCCAATGACATTTTTTAAGAGATAGAACAAAAATTACTGAAGTTTTAGTAATTCAGGCATTATTTCATCTTTGAATGTCTTCGATTGTGAAGCCCTCTGGTTTTTGTTTAAGTTCTCTAGTTCTTCTTTGTTCAATTTTGGGTAACTGTATCTTTCTAGGAATCAGTCCCTTTCTAGGAACCTGTCCATCTCATCCAGGTTGTTTTATTTGTTTGCATTTAGATGTTCATCGCAATCTCTGATTATCTTTGGATTTCTACTGTGTCCATTGTAATTTCTCCTCTTTCATTTGTGATCCTGTTTATTTGTGTCTTCTCTTCTCTTTCTTTTTTTTGTGAGCTTTGCAAGGGGTTATCAATTTTATTTATTTTTTCAAAGAACCAGCTTTTGGTTTTGTTGATCTTCTGGATAGTCTTTTTGATTTCTAGATTATTTATTTCTGCTTTTATTTTTATTATTTTCTGTCTTTTGCAGGGTTTTGTATTCTTTTGTTCTAATTCTTTGAGTTGGGAGATTAGGTTATTTCTTTGGTTAGTTTCTTTCTTTTTGATATGAGCCTGTATTGCTATGAACCTTGCTCTTAAAACGGCATTTGCTGAGTCCCAGACATTTTGGAACATTGTTTCTTCTTTGTCATTTGTTTCAAAGTAGATTTTAATTTCTTCTCTAAGTTCCTCAGTTACCCAGTCTTTATTTAGTAGCATGTTGTTCAGTCTCCATGTATTGAGCACTTTTCTTGCTTTATTTTCATTATTGATTTCTAGTTTGATGCTTTTATGATTCTAGAGAAAAGTTGGTACTATTTTAATCTGTGTATGTTTGTTAATGTATGTCTTATGTCCTAATATGTGGTCAATTTTTAAGAATGATCCATGTGCATTTGAGAAGAATGTGTATTCCTTTCTTTGGAGGTTCAGTGTCCTGTAAATATCTATTGGGTCCATTTGGCCAAGGTGTTTGTTTAGAGCTTTTGTGTCTTTGTTTAGTTTTTGTCTTGTTGATGTGTCCTTTGATGAGAGTGGGGTGTTGAAATCACCAGCACATATGTATTTTTGCCGATATCTGTTTTCAGTACTGTTAGCAGTTGTCTGATGAAATTTGGTGTTCCGTCATTTGATGAATACATATTAATAATTGTTATGTCTTTGTGATGTATTAACCCTTTTACCATTATATAGTGTCCTTTATCTTTAATTTTGGTGTTCCGTCATTTGATGAATACATATTAAGAATTGTTATGTCTTTGTGATGTATTAACCCTTTTACCATTATATAGTGTCCTTTATCTTTTGTTACCTCTTTTAGCTTAAGGTCTGCTTTATCTGCTACTAATATGGCTACCCCTGCCTTCTTCTGGGGTCTGTTTGCTTGCAGAATTGTTTTCCAACCTTTTACTTTTAGACTATGCTTATCATTGGAGTTCAGGTAAGTTTCTTGCAGACAGAAGAATGTTGGGTTCTGTTTTCTGATCCAGTGAGCTACTCTGTTTCTTTTGATTGGTGCATTTAGACCATTAACATTCAGGGTGATTATTAATATTTGAGGTTCTGTTCTGAGGTTATCATTTTGGTAGTCATTTCAAAGTTCTGTTAATTAGTTTGTTCTGTTGCTTTTAGTCAGTTTTCTGTTGGTTTAGGTATTAGATCTTAGGGTTTCTGATAGAGTTTCTTGAAGTGGAGATTTGATAGTGGTGAATTTCTGGAGACTTCACTTGTCTGTAAAGGTTTTTATTTTTCCATTGTATAAGAAGGAGATCTTTGCAGGGTAGAGTATTCTTGGCCGGCATTTGTTTTCTTGGAGCTTTTCAAATATGTGGCGCCAGTCTCTTTTTGCCGGAAGTGTTTCTTCTGAGAAGTCTGAGGTCAGTCTGAGAGGTTTTCCTTTCTATGTTATCTGTCTCCATTCTCTGGTTAGTTTCATTATTTTTTCCTTATCTTGGATTCTGGGAAATTTTACAATTATGTGTCTTGCCGTGTTTTTCTTTTCATTGAAGTAGTTTGGGGTTCTTTGGGCATCCAGTATATCTATTTTCAATTCTCTCTTCAGGTTAGGGAAATTCTCCTCCATTATTTCTTTAAATAGGTTTTCAGACCCCTTGACTGTCTCTTCTCCTTCTGGGATCCCGATTACTGTTTCCTTTCTTCAAAGAATCTAAACGAACTCTGAGTTTCCCTTCAGTCTTCTTTATTTGTATTTCTTTTTCTTCTTTGGAACTTTTGATTTCAGTGTCTTCAAGATTACTGATCCACTCTTTTATTTCTGTTAATCTATTTTCATGGGCTTTTCTTGCATTTTTAATCTCCTCTCATGTTCTTTTTACTCCAGGGTTTCTATTTGCCTCTTTCTTAGGGCTTCATTCTCTTTCTTCAGTTTTTCAATTTTGTTATCCCTCTTAAAACATTCATCTTTATATATTTCTAACTTTTTGTGCACTTTTGTGAATTTGAGATTGAGGTCTTAACTCTTTGAATACCTTAGTCATACTGAGCTTGAATTCCTTCTTTGACAGATATGGCATTTCTTCTAAGTCATCGCTATTGGGTTCTGGGGATTGCCTTTCCTTCAGAGATGAATTAGGTCCTGAAGGCTAACTTGAACATGTACAGTTTTTCTTTTTCCTGTTGTTTGTTTTCAGATTTGATCAATGTGTTGGGCCACTTTGGAATTTGTGGTTGGCATGGTCTTTAAAATATTTTGCGAGGTTGTGGTTACCTCTGTCTTTTCCTGAAGTTGGCAAAGTAGTTAGTTGCCTTGTTTTCTGTTCCTGATTCTTGAGCTTCCTTGGTAATATTCCTCAAGTATTATATTTTGGTTGACAGTAATCTCAAATTTGCTATGTGTTCTCAGTCCAATGTTGTGATTCTTATTGAGTTACCTAACAGGTGGGGTGGGGGAGGAGTTAGAGTGACTTGATGTAGGCATCTCCACAGGATCCTGAACTCCTTTGGTAGCTCCCTGTGGACTTAGCAACAGGTGGCAAGGGGCTTCTAGCAAAAGCCCTTCCTTCCGATTGCTTGTCTGGGCAGGGAATTGAGTCTGAGCCTCAGGTGGGGCAGGGAAGGAGTGAGAATGATTGGATGCCGGCATTTCCACAGGACTCTGAACTCCTTTGGTGGCTCGCCTGTGAATTTGGCGATAGTTGGCAAGGGGCATCTAGCAGAAGCTACTTTTTATCATTTTTAATTCTCTGGGGAAAACCTATCTTTTACCGTTCATAGCTATAACATTTAACATCCCTCCATGAGCGTGGTTGCAATGGATGCCTTAAAATGTTTGTCAGATAATTCCCAAATTTTGTGTTATCTCACTGTTAGCGTTTTCTTTATGCTGAAGAACTTCATTTTCATGATTTTTTTTTATGTTGGGTATTTTTGGATTGAACCTTGTACATTTTGAATGTGATGGTGTGAGACATAGCCACCACTGACTTCCTCTGGAAGCTGTTTCAGATTGTAGGCAATATTTGTGTTCCAGTTCAAAGTCCTGTCTCTTTCCCTGCAGACTGTCTCCACAGGACTCCTTCCCTAACCCTCTGTCTAGCAGGGATGGACTTCTTCAGGGAATTTTTATCTGTGAACATTGCAGTTTTAGGACTTGAACCATTTACAGGAGGATATGAAAGAGGAAAATAACCAGAAAACTTACGGTACTTCAAGTTTTTGCTTCTATCCTCAAACTACTTGTAATTCTTTAGAGTCTGATAGGTGCTTTTGTATGTTTTCTGGACTTGCTAGCTATATCCTCAAGGAGAGAGAGGCTGTTCTTGGACGCATTCCCTCTCTGCTGACCTGAGGAGTGTGGATTTCTTGGCCTTCATTCATGTGCTTCGGTTTAACACGCTTCTGTCATTGTGGTCACTGTGTAGTGTTGCGTTGCCTGGTCACACTACCAGTTGTTAGTTCACTTATGTCTCAATGGATATTCGCAGTGCTTCCAGTGTGGGGTTGTTGGGAATAAAGTTTGTATTATCCCTCATCTGAGGGTGAAACTTTCAGTTTTCATCACCAAAGATTGACTGTTTGTATCTGCTTTATCACCGATGTGAAATTTATATTTGTTATCATTCTACTGGTTTGTTTTGACAAGTTATTAGAATCTATCTGGGTTTTTATTTTTTTAAAAATATTTCATGATTAGAGTGATGCAATCTTTCCCCTCAAACAATGACAATTTTGTTTCTTACTGGGTTCCATGAATTTAATTTAGTGAGTTGGACCCTAGATAAGTGAGACATTGAGTATATTTTCTGTTCAACTAAATGTGCAGCAGTTTGGTAATAAGGACTAGATACACTTAATTGCCTTATTTGTGCTATTTTCTACAAGATAATCTGGTTTAGGTAATTATGACTAAGGATAATTATAACCATTAAAATATATAATTTACCATTTAGAGCAACATTTAAAGAAACAGATATACCATGTTTCATCCATCCATTGATTTTTGTGAAAGGTATTGAGCTGCATACCCCAGGCATTGTGGTACTTTTAGGACTGGATGGGAGATGTGTTAATTCTGTCTGTTCAGCAGGAATGTTTCTTCACTCTCACTGGGAAAAGTCTGTGTGGATAACCTCAGATTATTTGTATCATGAAAGATATATTGTAACACTTAGAGTATGGAGGTAAAGAAAAACAAATTCAATCCCTGTAACACAGAATCAAAAGAGAAGAAAGCACACCAGAAAGGAGGCAACACACTCCCAACTTCCCACTTCCAGGTTCATAGTCAGGTACTCCTGCCACTCACATGGGAGGAGTAGGTGATGGGGACGAGGAAGGCCAGTGGTTCTCCATAATGGAGATTTTCTCTACGGAAACGTGGAAGAATGAAGCCTTCTTCCAACAGCAGGATCATTGTCTTTATTGTGCTAGCTTAAAAATTGTTTTCATTTCATTTGCGATTTGGTGCGGTTGAATCAATGACATCATCTGACACTTTAATGATGTGCTCAGTATCTGAAGTTTTTCAGTTCCTTCCTCAGTTTCTAACCAGTGTTGTTGTTGATGTCAACCATGCTTCATTCTATTGTATCTTTATTTTCACAAAACCAAAACAAGCCAACTACTCTTTCTTAAGACCTACTATGGCAACCTTTCTGTGCATTTCTTCAGGTTCTCCTAATTTGCTTTCTTTCTCTGAGTGACAAAAGGCCAAAATACAAATATGTATTAAAATATTGATTTTGTTCACAAAGGTTTCCTATATTCTTCCCAATAATACATCTCCTTAGCTGTTAGCTTCCAAAGTTTACCCAGTTTTTCTCCTTTGCTTTCATGTTTAATGTTTCATCTACATGAGCTCCCTAACTAATGACTCTATTAAAGTATCCCCCAAATCATAAACTTAGCCAAGTTCAATTTATATTTTCTTTTTTGAAGCATTAATCTTAGAATATGTCAAACGAATATTAAAAACAAGATCTCCTACCATGAGAACTAGGATGAAGCCTCCAGTCTTTCACTATTCTTACATTCTGACATAAGTAGAATAAAAAGAAGAATCAGATAAAAAAATAGTGTTCCATTTTCAATGAAATTAGAATATGTCTGAAACTTCAAAGTACAAAATAAGAGTTTAAAATAGACAACTTTGGGGAGAGAAGACCTAAAGAGAAGATTCTTAGCACTGAAAATCTCAACCAGAGCTGAGCGATTATAGCTGTTTACAACAGTGGGAGCATGATATGTGGGCAGAGTGCAAGTTCTGCTGGGTTTGGTTAAACTCCAAGAAAAAGAAAAATAAAGGAGACAGAGTAGAATGAAGAATTAGTCTGCAAGCCTGATTCGCAGGGACAAAATTATGCTACAAAGTGGAATGGAAAAACTTGGCAAACAGTCATGCAGCGGCTTAACTTGGTAAGTGTGGAAGAAGTAAACACAAGGGGATGCACAGGACGCCATCTTAGTGCTTCAGGCAAACTTCTGGCCACCTTCAAATAGTGTTGAACCTGCCTACACATGAGCTTCAAGCAAGTTAACTGGCCCAGCAGGAACTCAGGAACTCAGTTCATGGAAAGGCAAGTGATGTTGAAAATGAAACAAGCATAGCCATTATGCAAACTGAATTCAACAGCATTTTAAAAGGGTCACACACCAGGATCAAGTGCAATTTATCCCTGGGATACAAGCATGATTCAATATATGCAAATTAATCAACATGATTCAAAATATTAGTAAAATGAAATCAGGAAGTATAATGCCTCCAGCTTTGTTCTTCTTATGATTGCATTAGCTATTCTGGGTCTTTGGTAGTTCCATATGAATTTTAAGCCTTTTTTTCCTATTTCTGTAAAGAATATCAGTGGGATTTTGATAGAGATGTATTAAATCTGTTGATCACATTAGGTAGTATTGACACTTCAGTGATATTAATTTTTTATATTTATTTTTTCACTAATTCTTAATTTCATTAATATCTTTGATTTTTTCATTAATATTTTATAGCTTTAAGCATCAGCAGATGAATCTTTCACCTCATTGGTTAAGTCCATTCCCTAAGTATTTTATTCTTATTGTTGTTATTGTAAATGGACTTTTAAATTTCTTTTCCAGATATTTCATTGTTTGTGTCTCGAAACCAACCAGTAACATTTAAAATAGCTTTATGTATTTGATTTTGTACCTTACAACTTTTTTGAATGTGTGTACTATTTCTGACAGCATTTTTTTTACTGATTTTTTAGGGTTTTCTACATGTAAGAAATGTTATTTATAGTCAGATAATTTTACTTCTTCTGTCCAATTTGTATGCTTTCTATTTTCTTTCTTGCCTCATTTCTCTCTCTAGGTGTATTATGTTGTATACAAATTGTGAGTGTGGGTATTCTTACCTTTGAATCTTACAGGGAAAAGTTTCATTTTCCCACTGATTATAATGTTGCTGTGTGCTTCTGAAATCGGGTGTAAAAGTGGGAAGAAGCCTTCAACTAACCAGTATACATTTAAAATGCGACTTCTGCCACTCAGTTTCTCTCAAGTTCGTACCACCTGCATGTAGCAGTTACCAACCAGTTAAATGCAGTTTACAACAGGGTTTATTAAAGGAATTCAACAGGGAAAACAAAAAGTCCTTAAAGCCACAAGTGGTCAATTATCTTACCCCAGTCACCATTTTCAGTCCCAAAGATCCCAAAGACACATGTCCAAGATGGTGCCCCTTTGCCCTCCAAATATGAGAGGTAGGAACTCTGAGCTGCTTCACTTTTCCAAGGTGCTTCAAACTTTTTCAACAATTGCTGATGCACAAACCAATTTTCCAAATCTGTGGCCATCTTCAGGTACCAGCTCACTATGCTACCTTGCTGCGGAGCCACACTCTCCACATGGCCACTCTTCTACCGGTCACCACGGCTCTTTGCTGCCACCAGCTTATTCTTCCAGGGGCCTTCTGCCAGCCTAATCACTTGGGCTACAGGCCTGTCATTCTCATCTTTCCTTTCCCCAAAATTCTGTCTTCCTCTTGTCTCTGCTCTTTTCCTTTTTCTGCTCTTTTCCCTCTCTCTCTCTCTCTCTCTCTCTCTCTAAATGCCAAATGCTCCAATTTCTCGCTACACACCCTCTTGGTGATATATTTTCTCTCCCCTTCCTGGGATTTGCAACAAATCCTGTTTAAGCCATCTTTTACCTCTGTGATTTCCAGACACAGTTAATGGCATCAACACCTAAATTTTAATATTGCCCATATTGGGGTCCCAGTTTCATTTCTAACTGCGGTCTTTGCTGTTGTGAGATCGGTTCCTTCTGTGCTTCCTGTTGGTCCTGTTGGGTGGCTGTTTGCAAGACAGCCTTTCTCCCCTCATGCTGGGCATTTCTTTCCATCACATCTCGGTCAGTGAAGCCTGACCTTCAGACCTGGGTCTCTGCGCATGCTTTGCTGCTGTTGGCCCACGTTGGCCTCTGCTGTCAAGTGGTGGTGCCCCAGTCTCCACCTGGCCCTGGCTATGATTCTATCAGAACATACTGTGCTGCCTTTTAACCCGGATGCTCCTCTGGGCAGTGAGACTTGGGCCCCTCCAATGCCATCTCCTCTACCTCTCCCACAGGGGCAGCTCTGGGAGATCCAGAAAACAGGAATGACCTGCCTGTATTTCCTAAGTTTATTAATACTGAACATGTGTGTAACAGATTTGCTGAGTATTGTGATGAGAGCGTGAATTGTTTAATTTGTTGTGGTTTATGCATAAATATTAAATTAATGAGAGGCTATGTTGGCAGAAATTTCATATTCTGTAGCTCATAACAACAAAAAATGCACTATTTTGTAGTTGAGCATCTATTTCTATTTCTTTATTTCCAAGATGTAAATGACATAGGTATAGGATTGTTATGTAATGCAAAACAATCAATTTAATTAAGCAAAATTTAAAGTCTGGAATGTTATTTTATCATCAAATTTCAATGCTGCTTGGGTCTAAATTTCCAGGGAACTCTTAACACCAATTCTAATGTCAGTTTAATTCAGGCAGATGAACTTAAGAGAAAAAAGAATGTGGAATTAATTTATTGCTTCCCATGTGAAAAAAAATTCAAAACTGAAACAGCTGAGGGAGCAGAAGACATGAGAGTTACCAGGTCAGAGGTCACGAAGAAGTAACTCATAAAAAAAAAAGGCGGGGGGCGAAATTCTGCCCATTCTGGTTTTGCAATCTCTCCTCTGTCTCTTAATCTCTAGCAACACTTTTTAAAATCCAGGTTCAAGTGCTTATTGCCTGTGTATACTATCATAAAAATTTCAGTTTTCTTATCTCTGATCTTTTCTGCAAACTACCAGTGGGTATAATCGCAATATGAAAAACTCCCACTAACGCTTTTTTAATCCTAATAAAATGAATTGAATTCTGATCTGACTAGTTCTATCCATTTTTATCTCTCACATCCCCAATATTACAATGCTTCTCCGACTGAGCCTGGGACCCCCACCCTTGCATGATCTCAGTGCCCAGGCTTCACTCAAAGGGTTAACTCCAGTTTGTTCCATCTTGATTCACCACTTCTCAGATGTTGGCGTGTTCGTGTGCACCCTTGTACTGGGATTACTTTGTGTTATTGCTGTTGTTTCCCTTTGTCCAGTTACGGAGAAATGTTTTGCTTGGCATTTCTTGGTGACTTGGGGTTCAGCACTGTTTGTCCACTCTCTCTCTGGGGAGGAGAACTGAACTTAGCTCTGAATATTCTTGTGACTGTCTAGATGCACCCTTAGGAGAGAATCAGGTGCGTGGGCTCTGTGGGGCTTGTTCTCAAGTTTAATTAGTCCCAAAGGCAGAATCTATGAATCTGGGAGAATAAACAGAGATTGTAGGAGACACCACTTCAGTGTCTTATTTCCAGGGAAAAGCTACCTTAAATTCTTTTTGGAAGATGTCACTGTAAATAAAGAACATTAAAAAATAAGGGGGAAAAGGTGGAAGGAAGGAATACTGGAAGGGAGAAAACAAAGACTATTCTTAGAACTTAATGAAATATTATTAGAACTTTTCATTTTGAAGAGTGACACTTTCAGGCTTGTTTTACTTTTTAATCTCCCTATATTAGTTCAAGAAGTAAACTAATCCTTCAAATTATTTCTGTCTGTGGATTTATACTCATTATTAGTGAAAACCATTTTTCCCTAGATAGAATGACTAAATTACATATACATATATTGCATATATGCATTTATCACATATATACTTTATGTAGAGAGAGTAAGCAAGGGGGTAAGAGAGAAATACATGATCATAAATTAATTAAAAATGGATTTTATGCAAATATATATTGGGTTACTCAATATATGTTTAGGTAACTATGGAAGGTGTGCTATCATATGTATTAAACTTGCATGTTTATGTTATTCATGCTGTATTTCATTCTCTGCCATAGTCTGTTTATTTACATATTTTAATTTATTCCTTGCAACATTATTTTTTTGTATATGTGATTATCTCCATAGCTGGAGACACTGGAGTTAATTAAGCTAAATAAGTTGGATGTGACCATACTTTTAGACTGTGAAAGAACTGCTGTGAAGAGATCATTCTGTACACATAGTCCTTATTTCTTATCAGTCTGAAAAAACTGAAAAGAAACATACAAAGAAATGTAGTGTAAAATGCTGGTCCTGATAACCAAAAAAATGAATTCCCTTAAATCATCTGACTTTTAACTTCCTCTGTTTCATATTAGGTTTTCCTTCTCTTCCTATTTACTCCAACGATCTTAATTCTTTTTCCTGTCACCCAGGGTTCACAAGGGCAGATGGCTTGGAAAAGATGAGAGGATAACAGGATATAAGAGTAATTAGGTCCTTATTCCTGAAAGACATGTTTAGAGAGAAACAGAACCCATGAAAATTATATTTTGGGGAAGGCTTGGCAACCATCGTAATGATGAAAGGCATGACTGGAGTGGAGGTGGGGAGGTTGAAAATTATAATTCTGTGTATGCCCTGTGTATATTATATGTATTATATAAACATGTATGTTTAATATTTATGATAGCACACCTTCCATCATTACCTAAATATATATTTAGTAACCCAATATATATTTACATAAAATCCATTTATAATGACTTTATGATCATGTATTTCTCTCTTACTCCCTTGCTTGCTCTCTCTACGAAGTATATATGTGATAAATGCATAATGTAATATATGTATATGTAATTTAGTCATGCTATCTAGGGAAAAATGGTTTTCACTAATAACGAGTATAAATCCACAGACAGAAACACTCAAGAGTGTTTCAGTTTTGCTTGTATTGGATGCACCCTTGAAAACAAAACTCTACTGGTTGTGTTCTGTCAGTTTTGTTGCAAGATCAGAAATAGATGGCATCATGAACAGGAAGCTATAGCCTTTTCAAGGTCTGCTGCTCCTTGTCAGTAACATGTTGATTTTCAATATGTTCTCTTATATAGAGTATATTATCCTGCTTCAAAAAACCAGGGTAATTGAATAACATCCTGCTGGAGCTATGGCAGGAGAACTCTATCAGTGAATCTGATAGGCGAGAGACATAGTTAACAGTTGATGATGTGCGATCATTTGCAGGAATGTCAATGAATAATCTTTTATGTGAGGGATGTGGTGTGGTGGGTAAGGGTTTCTGAGGTGGCATTGCCTGTTACATGCTACCCATGTCCAGTTGGAAAACCTTGACAATGTTGCTTAATCTTTCTGGCTGCAATTTCCTTATCTAAGATGAGGTTAATTATAATTGTTGGGATAATCAAATAAACTAATTTATGTTAAGTTTTAGGACTATTCCAGGCATATAATAAATGCTCCATTGATTTGACTATTTTTATTAAGACCAGGAAGAAGTAGACTAGGAAAAAACAGGCTCTTGCCATCTCTGGAGAAACTAACAGGGAGGTAGAATTTTTTCATTAGCGTTGTTAAATTTGTACAATCTCCTTATATATTTTTTCCACTTCAGAGTCACTGCATAGATTGAAAAAAAGGGATCCAAACAGTTGCTGGCTATCAGTCCTTCAGAATACGTCTCCTTCAGTGGTTTGTTTTTAGAAAAGAAAGTATTGTAATTAAAGATAAATTGCTTTTCAAGAGAAAAGCAATTTTTACTGTGATAGTAAAAATAAATCATCACTTAGGAGTATTTGTAGTGCTTTAGGGTGATTACTTAAACACACACATACACACCACCATTACCACCTCGCTTATTCCTTTTACAGTGCCTTATAAAAGGGTGATTGGACTCAACTGTAAGTATAAATTCTTCTCAGGAAAGATGTTGATTGTTGGTCAAAGTTTCTAATAAAATAAAGAATTTATTTGTGTTCCTATGGTCATTATATATGGACATTTTGGCACTACAGAATTAATAAATCACTGTCCAAACACCTACTTTATAATTAGCAGCTATCATCCATAAACTCTGCTTTTTACTGTATTCTGAGATGGGAAGAATTTATTATAAGCCTGGTAAGAAAGTGAAAGGAATATTAGTTGGGCTTTTGTAAAGTAAGAACCAAATTTGGTTGTAAGAATTCAGGTTGATACATTTTTTTCAGGTCTACCAGTTTTCTGGTTTTGATTTTGTATCTTCCAAGACAACAGTGAAAGAAATAGATATTCCATGAATATCTCTATATTAGATATTCCAGAATTTGGTTAGTTTTCATTGAACATTGCTTATGATACATGTTTTGATGTTCACTGTTTTGCATATGCAAATATCCTGTGCATTTTAATGAAAAACTCATGCAGGTGAAGAGAATGAAGGAAGGGGGTTTACTGGAATTTAAATAATTGCTTTCTCCTTGTCTCTGGCTGTAACCCAATGTCAACCATCATTGTCCCTGTTTAGGATCATTACCATAGTTGACATACTGGGCCATTCCTCTCATGATTTAGAGGAAAGATCAAAGTCAGTATCCTTAGGGCCCCCACTGCCCATACCTTCTTTGCCTACCTTTTTCCCTCACTTCTGCCTCCAGCCATGCGAGTGTGGTTGCCATTTCTGCCACACCATTTCCACAGATGTTCATGTGGTTTAGACACATTTTTCTGAGCTTTATCTAAGTGACACTGTAGACCAAGCCTTGCATCTAAGTAACCCTCACCTATTATCCATATTTTTCTGGACAGTACGTGCTAACCATTCATCTTTATCTATACTCAGCTCATTGACCTGCCCCTTCCAACTAGAATGTAAATTCCCTGCTCTCAAGGACTGTGTTTTATTCACTATCATATTCTCAACAATTAGAATAGTACTTGGTCAACTATAGCAGTGTAGGTTTTTGAATTCATGCTTTTGGGATACATACCTAGGAATAGAATTGCTGAGTTATGTTAGATATTTGTAAGTTAGGATGCAAAAGGATTTTCAGGAAGTATCATTTGCCAAGTAATGACTGTAGAAATGATAGAATTTTGACATTTTGGACTCTATACAGAAATTTAAATAAATGAAGATCTTTGATTTTGAAATATACTACAACATAGTATTGATCAGTACAGTATAGTATTGGCACAAAAACAGACACCTACCCCAGGGAAACAGAAGAAAGAGTTCAAAAATGAGCCAGTAAATTAATTTATACAAGGGATCCAAGAATATAAAATAAGGATAGGAAAGTATCTTCAACAAATAGTGTTGAATAAACTAGAGAGTGACATGCAAAAGGATGAAACTAGATTTCTATCTCACATCATACAAAAAATCAACTTGAAGTGGGTTAAAAATTTAAATATAAGACCTGAACTATAAAACTGCTAGAAGAAAACATAAGGATAAACTCCTTGACATTAGTGTAGGCAAAATTTTTGGATTTGACACCAAAATTGAAACAACAATAGCAAAAACAAACAAATGAGACTAATAGCAAAGGAAAGGAAACCATCAGCAAAATGAAAAGACAAGTACAGAGTGAAATAAAGTATTTATAAACCGTATATATGTTAAAAAGTTTTGGTTTTAATGCTAAAAGCAAAGGCAACTAAAACAAAAATTAGTAAGTGTACTTGTGACATAGATATTTATCTATATATATCCTTTCAGTATATAGAATTAGTGTAAACTATATTTAAGGATATTAACTTTAAGTTTAAGTTATTAAGATTTAACTACCTGCTAACATTTTATAAATGATATGATGTTTACTTGCTATTGTAGTTTTATTTATTCACAGCTGAATTTCAATATTTGGGCTAGCAGCTTAATGACATAATAAATTGCAGTAGTCATAATCAAACACATATGTAAAATAGATTGTTTTGTAAATATCATGTTTTTAATTTTCTCAGGTTTCCAGAAGTGTTCTTTTCTGGGAACTTGGAAAACTAATTGCTTCCATTCAGTGTGATAATGTAGTGAATTTCTGTAATATTAGATTTTACTTCTATTACCATTATTAATTTATATTATCATGTTATTAATAGAGATATATAATATTTTTGTACCCTGAGTCCTTTTTGTTGGTTGCTTTTTTTTCTTTCAATACTTCAAAATTTGCCTTTCACTTAAAGATTGGAAATCCTGTAAACTTGAAGATTTCACATATATGAAGGGATAATCTAGGTTTAAAAATTGTATTATATAAAATGAATAATATCTGTGACTCAACTATGTAATCTCTTTGATGTTATGATTTTATCTGCTATTGAAAATGAGGAATCATTCCAGGCATATGAGAGTTTTACTAAAAATGTATCCATCTCTCTGGATTTCTTTAAATTGTTTGGTATCATTTTGAAAAGCAAATATATATATATATACACATATTGCATATATGCAACACATACATGCAAACATATGTTTCATATGTATATATATGTATATGCAAGTCATTTAATCTGGAAACTATGCTTCATTAAAGATACCTTGTAATAACTCTGTGCTCAAAACTCCCTTCCAGACCAGGGGCCAGCAAATTGCATCTGGCAGGCTCCAAATAGCTTGTTTCTGTACAACCCACAAGATAAGCATATATTGTTATATTTTGAAACCATTGAAGAAATTCAAAAGAGGGATAGCATTTTGTGATGTGAAAATTCTGCAAAAATCAAGTGCCCATATATCAAATTGCATTGGAACATGGTCACCAGCACTCATTAATGAAAAGGCTGCAGCTGTTGTCTTCTGATAACAGCAAATTTGAGTAGTTGTAACATGGAAGATAAGGTTTACAAAGCCTCAATATGTACTGCCTGGCTCTTTGTAAAGTAAGTTTGCCAGCCTCTGACCTAGGTTTCATATAGAGCATATAAAATCCCACAGTACCTGAATAATTGGAACTGGGTATTTTCCATTGACAATAGAATATTTACTTATAGATGCAAACAAAAGATTTTGTTTTTCCTTAAGGTATAGAGAATTCATATGAAAAAATAAGAAATGAGCTATTCTTTGTGTATTGTATGGACTGCAGAACTAATCCCAGGCAATGTCTGAGGCATCTGTTACTATTGGGTTTGAAGGGTCTTTGTTACATACCCGAAGAGCTGAGCTGAAGAATATTCTAGAAACCCATGCCTCTGCGTTCTTCCTTGCATTGAAGGTTTTGGTGGTCAGAACACTGTAGCAACATTTTTTTTTTTCATTTTCTGGTCCTTATTTCTCCATTGTCTAACTTCTCATGCCCACATCTGTAGATTCTTTAGATTGTCAAGCATAAGCATTGAGAAGTCTTCTTTTTATTTTGGTGCTCACTGTCTTTTAGTTCTGTCAGGTAAAGGCACTATTTGGATCAGCAAAATGATTAGAATCTGTTCACTGGGAAAAAAAAAACACAAAACCTTTCAGCCAAACTGGAAATTGTGAAGGGCAGAACCCTGATGATTATAAATCAAAGTATACTTCCCCTTTTTAATCAATGAAGCTATTATTCTGGGATTCACGTACAAACATGTAGTATGTGCATGTGTATTCATATCATATATTCATGTCAACTGTTACCAAGTAAATAAGGGCTTATCTACCCAATCTGCGTAAATTTCAGTAATATGTTACCAGGATTTTGGGAAAAGGAAGTGATTATTGTAGATCTGGCAGAGACAGGAGCCTCTAGATGCAGATGTTACCCCAAAAGGCCAGAAAAATAAACTTACATCACATTTTGGGCAACAGGGCTCATGGGAAAAAAGGTGAATTTCATTGGCTAGGAACATAGTGTTTGGGTTTGGCAGGACTTGTTGGGTGAAGTAGACAGAGTAACAGGGACACCAGGTTGGCTGAACTCACTGGTAATTGTGGTGGGCTTTTGTCTGGGTATATGGCCCGGTGGGCTGATCCTTCTAGTGCATGGACAAAATGAATTACGTTTTCTTTCTCTGGAGAATGAGAATTACTTGGGAAGAACCAGTTAGAGTCCTGGTATTGTAGCAAAGGGGATCAGAAGTTATCTGATTTGACCATACAGGTTGATAAACAAGAAGCAATTAGAATTGGTAACTAGCTACCAATAGAGAGAATGCCAGACTAGTCTCAGGGTAGGTTTCACAAGCATCATGGAGAGGCAACTTCTCTACCTATTAGTAGGATGGGAAAAGATTGTTTTCATGGAAGCATCAACCAACCTCCAAGTAACTCTTAAATGCCCTCAGGGAATAACTAATCAACTAGTTAGCCAAAATCACTTCCAGTGAATAGGTACAGCCACTGCTTTTATGAGGCTGTAAATTTTAGAAGCTATTTTCTAAGCTAACAATTCAACCAGAAAGATTCAGATTAGCTGGATTTTGTTTTTGAGAAGATTAACTAAATGTAATCATATATGAATCAATTCCACTTTTCCTAAAGCCATCATAAGACTGCTTTTCACACAAAGAAAATAATGTTTGTGTGACCCACCAGGGTAAAACCAAGCCATTGGAAGGGTATGGTGGGAAGTAGCCATGTGCTACTTTTTAAAAATATTATTTATTTTGTTCTTTAGATCACAGTATCTGTAAGTGTTTTTTTGGATACCTCCCCCTTCCACCTTCCTCTGGTGCCCCTTCCATTTTCTCAAACCCCACTCTTTGTTGTTTACTAGTTGTCCTAAGTCCATTAGTCTCTTTCTTTCCTGTGGCAGTGTCCTTTGACTGCATGAGGGACTATGCTGTTGGAACTAGGCCAGCCTTGCTGGTAGGTTTTCAGTCTTAAGTTTGCATTGGGATGCCAGTGTATATTCATTTGTGATCTGTTCATGTTTTCTTGTTGCAGGCCCTCTTCTCCAATCCCATCTCCGCTGCTTTGCTGCTTTACCTTATGGCTCTAGTGTCAGTTTAGGGGGTCTTGTCCCCAGCCAGTGTCGGTGAAGAGTTTCTCTGAATACAGGCGTCTGTGAATGGTCTTTTTAGATCATCTCCTCTGCCTCAGTTTGCAGTTTAGATGTGGGGCCGATTACCCCATCTTTGGTCTTCCTCTCCTCTCCCGTAGTGTGGAGAGGGGGTGTTGTTCTCCTAAAAGGCATCTCCGAAACGAGGTCCCAGGTTTTCCCGGACTGATAAGCGCATAGGTGCGCATCGTGACATCATGTCTCTACAGTTGTTTCTCTAGTCTTGCATGCACTGGTTCTCTCGGTTGTCCATCTGCTGTGTCCAGCTCAGGCTTGTGGGCTGGATTTTTGCATGACCCCTCACCCGTTCTATGATGGGGTTTGTGTTGCACGTGTTCTTGATCCTCTGAAGTTTAGCTGGAGTGAGAGCAAAATGGAAGGGGCTCTCTACCCCTCTCTCCCCCTTGACCGCCTGGTACCTCCCTGCGTGGGGGCAGGCCCGCGCCCTTCCATGCTCCCCTTGGGCTAGGAGCAGAGGGCAACATGACTCCGTCGATCCGGGCCTCAGATGGCTACCCTGTGCGCCAGCCACCTGCTGGTGGGAGGGGCCACCAATCCCCCACCCCAGCCCCCTCCAGGGCTCACCAGGCCTAGGGGCCTTACCCAGGAACCTTGGCCCCCGTTGCTTTCTGTTGGCAAGGGAGCTTGGACGGCTAGGGACCCGGTTGCACAGGCAGCCCTGAGGTGGCTGCTGTTGGGCAGGACTCCCATGTGCTACTTTTGCTGTCCATTCCCTGCTGAGTTGTCCTGTAGGCAAGAGCATCATAACCCCTTGGCTCTCCGGCTTGGGAGTTCTGGACTAGAGCAGTGACATTAAATGGAAAGTCTCTTATCCACTCTATAACATTTTCTTTCACCATTTTGTTTATATTGAACCTGTGTTTTCCTGAATCTCTCAAATAGATAGCGTCTGTGTCAGACAGTTGACCAATAGAAATGACAAGTCATCTTAAGATAATCTCTGCTTGTTGAACAAGAATATTTTCATCCTACATTTGATATTGAAATTATCTGGAGAACCATGATTATGTTTTTCATATCTTACAAAGGACATGGGATGTGCTGGGCAAAGGAAGGGGTTTGTTTATTTCATTTATTATTTATACTCGTATTTACTTCCAGAAAAGAGTCAAAGTAGTTTATAATAGATAAAAATCAGTCTATTAAAGTAATGATTTATCAAAAACAAAACCAAGATCCATCATAAATTTTGAAAAGATAATGTCGAAAGGTCTTGAACATTTTACCCCATGACTGAAATCTGAGTTTCTGGGGGAAAGGGCTGGAGAGTAAGCAATCACTGGGAACAGCTGTGACTCATGGGCAGAGGGTCAGCTGGCCCTTTCCAGTCCTTGGATCCTATGCAATTGGGTTGGGTTTTGCTGGACACCTCTTAAGGCTCTGCTCCAGGCAAAAATCTGCCTTAGGAAAAAAAAATACCTGTAGTTTGTGTGGGTTGAAATTATTGTTGCTATTTTGGAAGCATAGGATCTACTCCTCCCCCTCAGGTATGGCCTATTGATGTCTCAATGAGCACCTAGATATGTGAAGAAAATTGTTGGTCAGCTGCTAGCACCCAACAACTTTTGGGGTATTAATTTGCATTTCAATGGGAGGGGAAGTCTCAGGTGCAACTAGTTTGCTGCTTCTGATGTTGTGCATTGTTTTGTCTCCCTATAAGTCTAAATCTACCAGGGATGTGGGAGAATTTTTTTGTCCACTTTACACTAAAAATAATAGTATGATAATTCACCAGGGAAAACTAAGTTGTCCACATATTGAATGCAAGACCTCTTTTTTACAAACAGAAGCACAAAACACACTCATCTGAGGTGCTAACATAATCTTATCACATTTAGGTAGAATCAACTAAAATTTCCTTTTGACATATATCCCCAAAGAAAATGTTTCAAACACAGTGGGCTAAACTCTATCATGAGTTCTAGTTAAGATATAAAATTGTTCTTTGTGGGGCCAAGGCCAAAATTTCAAATTATAATTCTGTAAGGAGTCATCATTAAGAAACAAAGTAAAGTAATTAAGACTGTAGCTTCTTGATCTTGAACGTCTGGTGTAGTTACTAAAACCTGGAGATGTAAATAATAGCATGTTCTTGAGATTATTTGTTTCAAATACAAATTGTGATGTCCAAGATAATAGAGATTCTAGGTTGATTTAATAAGCCTTTTTAAAAAAAATTTTATTTTTAAAATTTTTCTTTTTTTATTTATATATAAATTTCACAGCATTGTAATCCCCAGGGTTTACCCCCC
>PVHY01012464.1:0-44410 GCA_004024945.1 Uropsilus gracilis | reverse complement strand
TAAAAAGACACTTCACCAAAGAGGAGATACAGATGGCTAATAGACATATGAAAAAATGCTCCACCTCACTAATAATTAGGGAAATGCAAATTAAAACCACACTGAGATACCATCTTACACCTGTAAGAATGGCCCACATAAATAAAACAGACAACAAATGTTGGCGCGGATGTGGAGAAAAAGGAACTCTCTTACACTGAAGCTGCAATTTTAAGAATGAAATTTTAAAGCTATTACACTAAATTCATATTTCTTAGAATTGTGTTTTTCTTTAATTCATCTGATGAAAGGGCTTCTGATGGCATGCTAGAAGCAGAATTAAAATATGCCACATATCAAATTAATGCTGTCAAAAACATCCAAGAAATTTTTATTTTGAGATCAAGATTGGCACTGTCCTCTCACTCTGCTTTTGGATCCTGCAGTTATGAAAATGCTTATTTAAATTTCTAGTATTAAGACAGACTTGATTATCATTTGTAACTTGTTAGTTTTATGTCACTAATTTTCTACTTCTTGAATAGATTTTTGACTTGTACTTTATAACTGAACTCTCTCTTGCAAATCTTTAAAATTTCAATTTCAGATGCTGTCTATTTGGGGCACAGCAAAGTCAAGCCTTACCCAACTCAGCTCCTTCTCTGCATTTAAATAATATTATATACCATTCCTCTGTATTTAGTTCCTCATGTGCTTTACATTATAATGCTTATCTATCTCCCTTGTGTTTATAGAATTCTTCCAATTTTTTTCATATCACAGCCATGTTTTTTTCCATAACACCTTGTATGCATAAGGATATTCCATATGTACAAAACAAATCCTAATTGATATAGAATGGAATACATGGGATACTGTTTATCACATTATACATATATTCATAAATCTTGAAGGGCAGTGATAAAACATTCATCAATGCTTGGCTCAGATGAGGACTCAGTAAATTTTAGTTAAACAAATGAATAACTACGTGTATATTTTAAGCGCCCAAAGGGAATGAATCCAAGTAATTATGAAATACAACATAACAAGTCTTGCTAAAATTGTAAGTCAGTTAGAAACAGAGAATCCTTTGATGTCCTTGAAGTAGGTGCATGCCTAAGGATATGGTTATACTAGTGTTTGCTCCCATTGTAGATCTCTTTTGCAAGAGATTTACAACTTAGAGTGATTATAATTAAGTAAAGAAGAAGCTGTATTCTTTTGATAATCTCATCAATAGAATTTCAAGATACTTGCCATTAAAATAAAGATCAAACTCTTTACTCAAGAAGAGGTTTATTTATAACTGGCCCAACCTACCACTTTAATATTATTAATTATTTTCTCTCTATGCGGATGTTTTTCTAATGCTGAAAAACATATCACTGTCACTAAAATGAACAAATTTCTTATGTTTTTCTTTATAGTACTTTATTTTTCCTTACAGAATTGTTATCACCTTTCTTTGTACAAATGAATATTGCCAATATTTTTAGTGTATTTAATTCTCACTCTTCTATAAAGTTTCCACTGTGTCAAATGTTATTAATAATGTGTCCTGGTAGGAATATAGTAAAAAAAAATGCTTATAAAAACTTGCAAAAGAATTCAACAAATTTTTGAGCTTATGATTATTTTCAACATAATAAAAATATGGAATAACACCTTGTTCATACAGTTGTTATCAGATCAAAATCAGGTAATATATATGTCATAGACAGCATTTGAAAATCATCCTAAGTTCCAAGTTTTGGTGTACAAACACTTTCTCCAATAATTTAAACATTAAACTAAGTGTTTCTGTGAAAGGATTTTGCAGATGTAAATAAACTTACTATTTGGTAGGCCTTAAGAAGGTAGATTATATGGATGGGTTTAAACTGGTTCCATGAGTTTTTTTCAAAGGCAAAGATTTTCTACAGCTCTCTGTAGAAGTCAGAGATTTGAAGCATATAAAGAATTTTAAGCAGAGTACCTGGTTTGAAGATGAATGGGATATAAGTGATCTATAGAGGCTTGACAGTGCTCCTGATTGGCAGCTAGCAAGGAAATGGAAGCTTCTGTTCTAAAAATGCAAGTATGGTAATTTCACCAATAATATAAATGGGCTTAGAAGTGAAAATTTCCCCAACCCTTCAGATAAGAACAGCCCTGTCAACAACATGATTGCAGACTGATGTTATCCTCAGAGGAGGGCCAAGTCATTTATAAGGACCTCTGAACTTTGAACTAATAAATAGATGTTTTAAGTTACTAAGATTGTAGTTATGTGTTACATAGCTATAAAAAACAAATAGATTAGGTAAGATTCTGCATACAGTGTCTAATTCATAGTAAATTCATAATGAGGAACTCTATTTCATTTCATTCCTCTGGGAAGTTTGACAAATACAAATTCATGCCACTTGATTGACTTACCAGTTTCCATCATTCACTCTTAACCTCTTCAAATATATCTTCATATTTCTAAGAAAATCAATTGAAATAGCAAACACTATAGACATTTTTTGTTTCCCAGTCATTGTAGGATATGCAATAGGTATGCTAACTTACTGAATATTCAATCATCCAATAGTCCTTAACTTATTATAGATGAGAATATTGAGGATGGGAGGTTAAATAAATTATGTAAATTCAAACAGATAATAAATGATTCCTCTAGGGATTAAGCACAGGTAATATAACTATGTCCTCAACCTCCACATGTAAGGGCATAAACCAAATGCTACACTTCTTCCTAGCCTTAACCTCAACTCTGCATAGCATTGATGATTACTATTTCCTCTTTATCCTCCTAAGTTCCTGACTAAAACATTCTTATATAAAGGACAACTAAACAGAAGAAAAACAAACAGAAGTTAATGACATGTATACCTACCTCTTGTCTATAGGATAAAGATTCAGAAAATAATGTAACTTATCCAATATGGTCCAAGTCAAAGTACAGTAAATAATATCTAGTTATTATGTAGGCTTAAGACATTGGCTTCTCCATTAATAAGACTTTCTAGAGATTTAGTATCAGCCTTCTCTTTCTGGTGTGGGATACTGTATTACTACACATTTTGAGAATCTTATGTTCCTGGAATATTTTCATAGAAAATCAGAATGTTAGGAGGAAGCTTCAGTTGGTCTTCTCTTAGTTCTTAAAAACTAAATATCTTCACGATTAGAGGGTCTAAAGTATGCTTTCAAAGAGATGATTCAGTCCCACAATTTGGCAAAATTCTAAACATTACTGGGATATTTTCCTTGAATGTCTTATAAAATATTAAAAGAAAAAAATAAATCTGTTAATATTAGAATTAATTTGAACTATACTTACCTAATACTGCTGATGAAATGCTTAATGTTATAAGGTTTAACTGTATAAAAATTATTCATGTGCAACATAACATCATTCTTTTTGAATTTTCCTTCCTAATTACTTGAGTCTTCCTATATTAGAATATTTGTGATTACTTGAACAATATTGTTTAGTCACTGATGTTCTCTTGTTATTCAAGAATTTGACAATAGTCTTGGAAAATATGGGTGGGCTAGCTACTAACAGATGACAGCAATTAAGAGTGATTCCAATCTAGTTAGCTATTTGACCCACTAAATGGTGGAAAAAAAAGAGAGAATCAATTGTGCATTTCAGCACTGACATGGAACAAAATCCTATTAGAATACTGAGATACATTAACTTTTAATGATTATGACAGAAATAAATCTAATTGACAAATAATTAACTTACAATATCAAAGAGTAATAGAATAGGCTATGTATTTGCGGCTAACACATTAAAATTTGGATAGAAATTATGAGAAATGTATTCAATTTCTAAAAATAACTGAGGTAAATTTAAGTGGATTTCAATTAATACATTAAGTGCTAATTGATGTAAATTTAATATTCATTACACTATAGCTAGAGTTTTAAAATAGATTAGCAGCTGAATTTTTTTCCATATTAAAATAGATTAGATCAACTTAGGAAAAGAGCATTCTAAATATATAAGTAATTTAAATCAATTATTTAAAACAAAATGAAAATATCTTTTCTTAATTTGTTTTCAGAAATATATATATGTATATATACATATATATGTATATATGTATATATATATTTGTATAAAGTGAAAACTATCAACATTCCATTATACAAAAGGAATTTATATTAATATTCTAGATAGATGTACCTATAATTTTCTATACTACTACATGTATTCATAAGCCTATAAGTTGAATATTTTATGGAGAAAATGTTTAGTACATTTCACTAAGTTATATGTTGATTTTTTTAAAATCAACAATCTATATCTTTGACTATATATCTACAATAATATATTGGAGTTTCTATACCTTTGGATATGCATCATGCAAAAATCTATTATTTGACATAAAATTAATATTTGCTTGAATAGAGGAACTAAACTATTCTAAAACATAAGGAATACAAAGTTAATGTGTCTAATCTACAACTAATTACATTACAGATATAATCGCTTGTGAGATAACAGGGAAAAAAAGAAATATTATATAGAGTATGTGTGTGTGTGTGTGTGTGTGTGTGTGTGTGTGTGTTTGTATGTGTGTGTATTATTTTGCTGCTGATACCAGGCACAGAGCTTCTGAAATGCTTGTAAATTCCTAGTAATAATAGCAGTAGGAGGATTTCTGTTCTAATTTTTGAACTTTAATCCCAGTTCCTGAGAGATGACTTCCAAATCACTTAGAATTTACTGAATGATAGCAGTGTCCTTTATTCTAATGAGGTAACTTTGGACTAATTCCTGCAAGACTCCTGAATGGGAATGGTTACCAGAAAGTCTGAACCATACTTAGAAGCCTAAAATTTTTAGCCAGATTCCATATCCATCACACACACAAGCACACAGTCACACAGACTTACACTCTGTTCTAAAGTTGAGAAAGGGTTTGGAAACAGTACTGTTAGAGTGGTATCCAACATTAATATAACTGATGTTATGCATTGAAAGTAACATTTTATAACTAGGAAATATGAGCTAGTTCTCTTTTGCTTTAGAATTGTAAATTTCAAGAAGGACCTGACAATATTATGGAGATTTGATTTCTGACTTGATTGGTTCAGGACTCAGGTGAATAAGGCTTATGTTGCCTATGCTAAGGTGTAGTTGCTGGCCTTCATTAGAATTCACAGCTTTCTTCCGGACGATTGGAAGGAGAGGAGAAAAGGAAAAAGGTTTTGTGGTATGAGGTCATTAACAGAGTCTCCCATCGAGAAGAGATAAATATGTCTGTGTGAAGAAAGGCAGAATTGCCATTTTGGGGATTCAACCATTTGGGGAAGATGAAGACCTGGCTGTGGGATCACAGCCACGGCAGAGAGAGCTGGACCCTGGCCTGTGACAAGGGCCCAGGTTAGTGAGAGACTTGTGATTTGGCAGCGGCCTTGGGGCTAGCCTTTGGGAACAGTGTAGGTTGTGACAGGACAGAAAAGCAGAGAGGCCATGAGGTTTTATTGTAAACAAGCAATCATTTGGGGCATTTGAACTCATGAGCCTCAGCATGTGTAAGCTGATGGTTTTTGTTAAAGGAATCTAAAGAGTTTGGAGATTTGAATTCTGTGTTGGCGCTTATCTTATCTGGGTTGATTTAGATGGTTTTGGAAAGGCTGTGAGAGAGGACTGAGAAGATGGACCTAGTGTTGGCTTTTGTTTTAACTTGGAATTTTTCTACTGCCTAAAGCAGAGAGGGTTGCCAAAAGAAAAGAATAATATCATGTCTTGGACCACAAGTTTGGAGGAAGCCAAAACAGATGCCAAAGTGAAATCGGGTCATAATGGGGCAGAATCCTCCAACCAATGAGGCACATTTAAAAGGTGGCTTTGCCATCCACATTCCCTCACCTTTGTACCACCCACGCATAGCAGTTGCCAATCAAATGCAGTTCATCAACAGAGTTCATTTACAAAGGAATATTAACAGGAAAAACAAAAACTTTTTAAAGCCACAAGTGGCCTGTTATCTTACCCCAGTCACCATTCTCAGTTCCAAAGGTCCCAAAGACACATGTCCATGATGGAACCCCTTTTCCCCTCCAAACCTGAGGCAGGCACTCTGCAAAGTCATCTTTCTCCAGTGTCTTTTCTTTGCTTCTTTTCTCTCCATGGTCTGAGTGGCTCCACTTCTCCAAGCCTCTTCAAACTTTTTCCACAATTGCTGATGTACAAATCAGCTTTCCAAATGCCTGGCCATCTCCAGGTACCAGCTCACTATGCCACCTTGCTGAGGAGTCACACTCTCCATTCTGGCAACTCTTCTGCCAGCCACCATGGCTCCTTCCCACTACCAGCTCACTCTTCCAGGGGGTTTCTGCCCAACCTGGTCACTCTGGCTACTCTTTACCCACCTGCCATCCTCCTGGCTCTCCTCTTCCCAAAAGTCTGTCTCTCTAGTCTCTGTCCCTTTCCTTTTTTAAAATCTCTCTCTCTTTGTTTTTTATTTATTTTCTCATTTTCTTTTATTTTTTTCTAAAAGTCAAAGGCTCCAATTTCCCTCTACATATCTTCTTGGTTATACATTTTCTCTTCCACACCCAGAATTTGTAAAAAAGTAAAAGTACCTTTCCTGCTTAGGCTATGTTTTACCTCTGTGTTTTTCAGACACAGCTAATCGCATCTGTGCCTAAATTTTAATAGTGCCCATATTGGGGTCCCAGCTTCAAAAGGAAGGGAAAAAAGTATGCCCTGCTTTTTTGGAACATGTGCTGGCGAACTCAAATTAATTGGACATGTGGTGTGATAACCAGGGTATAAAAGATAGTTTTGGACATGTAGTTGGTGTTCTGAGATTTTTAATGTTTATTTTGTAGCACATGTAATGGGGTACTGGGATTTTTACATGTTTATCTTGTAGTACATGTTTAGGTAATCACTCTTTTACTTTACTTGCATACTTAGTAATAAATTTTTTGATCACTTTAAGAGTTTGGTCTGGCTTTAGGATTACATATACAAAGGCTGCAACTGGTAAAGAACACTGAAAGAGATTTAAAGAATATATATATATATATATATATATATATATATATATATATATATATATTTGTTTGTTTGTTTGTTTGTTTGGGAGAGGGCCCTTGGACAGGCAAGCAGCAGCTATCTAAATGACAAAGGTAACTTATGTGTGGAACCTTAGGTTTAATAAAGGCTTTTGTCCATTTTGTACCAGATTGAAAGGTAAAGGTTTGTTTCTGGCTTAGGAAATCTGGCAAAAGGATTTTTAGTAAAAATCTGTCCCCTTTTCCCCCCATAACAAGACTAATAATTGATCATTCCTATGCAAAAAGGTCTCAGTCAAATTCCAAGAGTTTGATTTTGGAAAGCTTCCAGTTTGTTGAACACATACGCATAACTAGAATTATATCATATCCCAACTCCTCGGGGACAAACACTTCTGTTCTTAGCGTCTTCCCATGTATCTCTCTTTAACTCCGTATCTCTTTAACTGGCAATTTATCTAGTATTTATATCTGTTAATAAACTGATAAATGTAAGTTGTGACTCTCTGATTTCTGAGGTGCTCCAGCAAATCTGTCAATCCCTAGAAGGGGTTCGTAGAAATACTCAATTTGCAGTCATATAGATCAAAAGTTGGGTAAACTGGGCATCTACTATGGAAATGTTGGCATATACAGTATGGGACATTTTGTGTAGGGTAAAGATTCTTTACCCATGAGATACAAGTAAAGCGGGAAGACTAAAAATTTTCATCCAGGTCGGTGTTATTAACAGCTTTATTCACAAGCTTCCAATTGTTTTCTATGAATGAAAAGACTAAACACTTTTAACATACATTCTTTATATTGTATTAATATGATTTAGTAATGTTTTTTACTAAAAATGGATTGATCATATCTGTCCACATCAGAGTATACTTATTAGTGTTATTCTTGTAATAGCTGTGGACTTTCCACCACTGTAGATACATCATAATTCATTTTGCCAATAAACATCTAAAAAAATTTAGAATATCCCTGGAATTTTTTTCTCATACAGACAGTAATGATATGAACTTCTCTATGTTTTTATCTCTAGGCAAAGCTGCTTGTTTAATTAGTTTTAATTACTATAGTGGAATGAGCATTTTTTAAGATACACATTTTTCAATTTGGTTAGTATCTCCAGATTACTCTTTGAAAGTTTTGTTTGTTAGCAAAATTCAGTTCTTTATTGTTATATGACTGAGATCTTTGTTTTCTTATTAACTGCTCAATGGGGACTTCTTTCAGTTCCTAGGGGCTGCCTTGTCATTTAAATGTTTTACAATATGACTCATTCTGAGAATAAATGTAAAAAACAAAGAAGGAAACAAAAAGTCTGTTTTTAAAAGACCTGATTATATCAGGACCTTCCAGACCAACATCTCCAATCTCTTATTATTACTTCAAATTCTTATTATTATTTCAAAGTCAGTTTGGTTTTGATTGCATTTGAAAAATCTTCTTGCTGGACAATTAAGTTAATATTACCTTGTTATAACATAGCTTATAAAAGGGTGAAGTTCACTGAGTATAATCTTAGCATTCTGCCTACCAACTACTTTTCATTGAATTACATTTTTATGACAATTATTTACTTTTCTATATAAAGTTATTTTACTTAGCCAACTAATGTCTATATTCTCATCAAATACTGAGACTGAGACAAAACAAAAAACCTGCGTATCAAAATGAAATCAAAGTTTAGAATAGGAGTCAAAATCTTGAGTTTAAAAAAAATCACTGTTTTTTCAGATGTTTATTTATCCATATCTCTAATCATGAATGTCACTTATTGGCCTTTCATTTCTTCTCACAAATCAACAAAGTAAATCTATGCAAAATCTGTGCTAGCCAAAACCAAAAAATAAACAGAACAGCAAAATACTTTTTACCTCTATTATGTCATTTGTTCATCATTTTCAAATAATGATTAAATGAGTAAAAAGGTGGGACTTGGCACATGAAAGAAAAGTCAACACTCATTTTAAGTGCATATATATATACATATATGTGTATTTCTTTCACAAGCTCAGCTGAGATACATAAATGCATTCTTGCTTTAATGAGTGCGAAAAGGAAAATGTATCTTCTAATTAAGAAATGATAAAACAAATAGAGTAATACCCCTTTCGGGCCCTATTATCAAAGCATTAACATATATTTTCTTCAATATGCCACAATTCTTAGAGAAATCTATTTTCCTTATTCTTTATCTTACAATATATCAAATCTTATTGTAATTAAGTAACTGATTAAGCCATGTCTCAAAATGTAAAGAAATGTTTCTAGATTTTTTTGGACATTCACTTGTTTGTTCACCTATTGAATGCGTATTACTCGTCAGACTGTTGGTAAACGCTGGATCTGCTGCTGAAAACTGATGAAGATAGACTCTCTGCCTTCATGAGGTATACAGTCAGAAGAGTGAGTTGAGTGCTGAATATTAAACAGGTAAATATTTGCATAACAGGACATTCATTTTGAAATTATATTTGTGAAGAATATGCAGCAAGTAATATAATAGCACAGGAAAGAAACTTTACCTAGACCGAGTGAGGAAAGAAAAATGAACAAATGACAATTTATCAGAGACCAGAGATAATGTAAATCACAGAGACATAGGAGATGTAAGGGGGCTGTGGCCCCCAGTACTGGTATTGATGTGTTAAAATAGCTATTGTTAGCATTGGTGAGTGGAGACTTGGAGAAGGGAAGTTAAGACTTCTTGGGAGAAAAGAGGATTAAAGATCAGGGAGGGGACAGAGAATAAAAGACATGGAACACTGGAGAAAAGGAGAGAAGAGAAAACAGAGAGGAGAACCAAGAGGGAAGGAGCAAAGAGGAGCAGCAGGGAGGCTGGAGGCCTCAGAGTTTCTGCTGCCATGTGGGGCAGTAGGTCAGGGAAGGAAGACAAGCTGTGGTCTTCCATTCCCAGCCAGTGAAGAGCCCAGGGAAGCATGTTGGAGAAACCTGTGACCTGTGTGAGCTGTCTTGGAAACGTGGTACTTGAAAACTTGGTTTAATTTTGAAACTGCGGAGCTTGGAAGTCTTTTGGAGAACTGAGGAGAGTTTGCAGTGTTGCCGTTTCCAATATGAGACATCTGAAGCACTTGCTGTGTTGCTGTATTGAGTTTTGCCGGTGCCGGTCCACTTTGGAGTTGGAGCTGAAATAATGCAGGAGCAGTGCCTTTTGGAGAACAATTGACAACGCCATCTTGGTTTTCCTCTTTGGATTTGAATCTCCTGGTTTCGGAGATGGGTCAATGACACCATCTTGGTTTCTTCTGGGTTAGAGGGAGCGTAGCTGTGTCTTCTGAAGAAGAAGAGGTGATGCCATCTTAACTCCTTTAATCTGCTTAAGGTGGGGCAGTCGCCATTTTGTGGCTGCACATGGTTGTTGTAGCCATGTGTGCTTTGGACGAGAGACTGGACTGTGTGGTAAGATTCTTAAAGGGGTTCCCTTGTACCCCTCATTTGTGTTTTATTGAGTAAATTTTTTTCTGCCTCCCTTTTAAGGTTTATGTAGTCTTGCTACTGCATGTGCGGCTGGGAAGTACCTAGTGTGTGGCTGGCCTTAAAGGACCATTGCTACCTTCTGTAAGTTTGGGTAAGCATTCTGTTTTGTCTATTTTCTCATTCGATATCGAAGAGTAAGAGTACAGAAGCAGTATCATCACAGGGAATTTACCACTGTAGATGCTGAGATTTGAAGGTTCCTAATGTGATCATGATATCAGGTGAGAAAACAAGCAAAACAGGGTAGTTAACAAAGCACTTAGATGATGATATAAATTAGTTTGCATTTGAAAGGTTATTCTCTGGTTTCTGGGTGAGAGAATGAATAGGTGGGAGCTAAGAAAAGGTGGAAGAAACCTATTGTAGCAATCCAGGTGAGGAAGTTGGAAAGCTTAGATAGTGGAGGACAGTAGAAATGTACAGATTGTTAAGAAGCAATGAAAATATGGATATTTTCACGTTTTTGCATGGTCAGGTGTATTTGAACAAAGAAAACTGGAACCTGAGTTAAAAGAGTATCCTTAGAAGTTAAAGGTGACTGAATTCTGAAATGGAGATACAGAGAAATCACCAGAGATTTAGAGATTTATCTCCCTGGAGCTATGTGTTTACATTTCAAAGGGCGATGAAACTTTGAGCAGTTATTTCCATTACAAAGGACAGTTAGATAGAGGGCAAAGTTGCTATCTTTCTCTTGGGGGGAGTGGCAGCTGTTAACTCCTGTATAAGTTCCCCATCATAATTTCAGGATTCCATTATTAGAATGAACAAAGAAAAAAAAAAACTTTCACTATGAAGGGTGACATCTGGCTATTACAGAACCTTAAAAGGGAAAATACAGTAAGGGAGGCCAATGTGTTTATTTCTGTATGTTATAGCAGCTCTGCCTTTGATTTGAAAACTTTGTTTTCTTTCAGGATAGGATGAATACACACATTTGTTATAGACTAACAATTATTTACTAGATAAAACAAACAAGATTAAGTGATGATTCAGAAATAGGTGTTGACTCATTCCTCTGATGGTGTACATATACTGAGTACACCTTTTGCATTGTCCTAGGAGATTCAGCTATAAGCATAACTGGCAATGTCTCTGACCTGATAGAGCTTGTAAACAGAGTTAAGTGGATATCATTAGCACCTAACATTTGTTTTATCCACTGATAAAGCAGTTAATTTGTAGGTTACATGGATAGAATATTATTAATGGATGTTTTGAATTCAATATCAGCGACATGTTACCATTTCGGGCTTTTATTTTGAGTACTGAAGCTGCTTCACACAAACATATCCCAAAGGAATGAACCCTTGCTCACCACCTAAAAGGGTGTATAACAAGCAAAACAAGAGTTTTTTTGTTGAGAAAATAGGGTGAGGTTAACTTCAGCTCCAGAAAAGCTGACTTTGTTTCTTTAAGGCTCTGGAGGATGTGTCTAAACTATACCAATCAAAGCAGAGACCTTGAATGACCAATTTAATAAATGTCACTAACTTTATTAATAAAATACACCATAGTTAATAGAAAACAAAATTTATAGTCATATAGGTCTGTATAACCACTCTGCAAACTTACTGGAAAAGCATTCATTGAATACTCCTTAGTGGTATTTAGAAGAAATTGAAGGGAATTCAATGGCACCCAGCCATATTTAGAAGACATAACAGAAACCGGTTTTAAATACATTCTCAAGATGTCAAGGAAGAGACCAGGATTTTTCTGGGTGATAGAAATGTTTACTTAGATGGGAAATGCTGACAAATACTAGTGAATTTGAATAAATACCTGAGTTCAGATTGTGATAAATGGAGTGTCCTTTTTAAAATTTTTCTTGACTGTACACACACACACACACACACACACACATTACATCATTGTATCCCCCAGTGTCTCACACCAGTTTGTCACCTGTGAACCATCATCTTAATCTCTTGTGACCATCCCTTCCCTGATTTTACCCCCTCCACCTCTCTTGCTCTATGCTTCTGTTCTGTTGATAATTTTAATTTTTACTTGTCCTTTTGTTTTCCCTATATCTCACATATAGGTTTGCTCATCCAATATTCCTCTTTTCCTTTTGCGCTTATTTCTGCTAACATGATTCCTTCAAGGTCAAGCCATGATCTAAATCTCATGGGTTAAATCTGTCTTAAATCTGTCATGCCTTAAATCTGTTGCTTTTGATTGCTGAATAATATTCCATTGTATACATATACCACAACTTTCTGATCCAGTCATCTGTTTGGGGGTATTTGTGTTGCTGTTTCCATATCCTGGCTATTGTAAAGAGTGCTACAATAAACGTCCGAGTGCAGGTGTTCCTTTGAATTAGTATTTTTCTACCCTTTGGTAGAAAATCCCAGAAGTGGGATTGCTGGATCAAATGCTAGTTCTATTATCAGTAGTTTGAGGGTCCTCCACACAGCTTTCTATAGTGACTGGACCAGTTTGTATTCCCACCAGAATTGTAAAAGGATTCCTTCTCAGCATTTATGCCATCACTTGTTGTTGCCATACTTTTGATATGGGACATTCCTATTGATGTAAGGTGATATCTCATTGTGGTTTTGATTTGCAATTCTCTATTACTGATGTTAAACATTTTTTCATATGCATATTGGCTATTTGTATTTTTTCTTTGGAGAAGTATCTTGTTCACTTTTCTCCCATTTTTTCACTGAGTTTTTGCTCTATTTTTGATACAATGTGTGAATTCTTTGTGGTCTTTCTTATCAGACCATTATCACTTGTAAAGAGAACAAATTTTTTTCCCCATTAAGTTGGATTTCTTTTTGTTTTGGTTATTGTATCTTTAGCTAGGGCAGTAAGGCAAGAGAGAGATATGAAAGGAATACAGATTGGAAAAGAAGAGCTAAAGCTATAATTAGATTCAAATAATCTGATACTTTATGTCAAAAAATCCATAGAAAAACCAGTTCAGTAAGGTAGTCAGATACAAAATCAACACACAAAAATTAGTGGCCTTCTTATAGGCAAAAAAATCAGTCAGAAAAGACATGAAAAACCTATACAAAGAGAACTATAAAACTTCATTAAAAGAAATAGAAGACACAAATGTCTTTTTATGTTGATTAATTTGCTTTAATGCTTGAATTTAAGGTTACATTAAATCTACCCTTTTTACAAAATCTGTCCTTTAGAGTCTCACTCTTTTTACATTTCTAAGAGGTACTAAATAAAAGTTAAGTGTAATTAAGTTTCATCACTCTTCTCCATGCAAGAGACATGGTTATGAAGTGACCACCCCAGTCTTTATTTAACAGAGGTTTCTTATGATATATTCCATGAGAATCCGCTGCCAGGTCCACAGGCTCTTCATTTTTTAGTTATTTACTGTTCCTGATTGAGACAGTTGCCTTCCCTAATGCATCATTAATGTGGTAATGCTGACCTTACAATAAGGGTAGTGCATTGAAGATCATGCTTCTCTGGACTGATCAGGTTTTATTCCCCAAGATACCTCTAACTCAAAAGCAATTCTTGGTGATTTATAAAAGTGGAGGCTGAATATGGTTATATCCAAATTAAAATAAACACATAAATAAATAGCAGTCAAATTTCTCACAACCCTTTTCTAATTGGCATTCCCAAAACTTTATCCTTATTTTCCCATCTGAAAGACTGTTTCCTACTTATTTTTAACAAGATAGTCTCTTTGTGAATTTCTTAGTACAATTTTCAAACTACTTGTAGAAACCTCATTGTCTTAGCATAGCAATTTATCTAGTCTTAGGACTGTTCCATTTCCCCTGGAAATTAGATAAGCCAATATGAATGCTGTTAGCAGGACTGTCATAGGAATTATCACTTCAACTTTAGCAGGATCCTCTGAGTAGCCTTAAACACTCTACCTTCAAGACTATTGAAAGGATGGGGAGGAAGGAGGGAAGAGGAGCCATGCCATGTAGACTTCAGAAAACTTCATTGCCACAGGCTCCCAGGCAAGTTTCACTGATGTCAGGGTAGGGGGTTAATGAAGTTGCATGCACAGGGGAATTGGTGTCTGCCTTTATAGGAGCAGGGACATGGGGGATGGTTTTTGTTGGTGTGGTGGGCAAGGTTGGCAGGCAGGTAAAGGTCATTCCCTGGGTGAGGTGGGTGAGGTAGGCTAGGTTGACAACAGTTTCAGTTATAGACAGAGGATAAAATCTAGATTGGGTGGTATCCACAGAGAATTTATCCAGCATTCTTAATCTTCTCACAAGTAGAGACTCCCAGTGGCTTTAATCTGATCTTTTAACTACAAAGTTATTTACACCAGCATGAGGCAAGAGTCAACTCTATTTTGCAGTACTCTAGTATGCAGTGATTGGGCAACATGTATATAACCACCCAAACAACTTCTGCCAGTCAACTACTCTCAAAATGCATCACAAGTTAATATCCAAAATAATGTTTATTCATTTAGTACAATGTATTATGCACAGGTCCATCCACATCCACCCATGTGTAAAAGTATAAACATGTAAATAAGTTTCTATTCAGATGAAATGATTATTAAAATTGTCTCCTCTGGCCTAAACTCATCATTGGTGTATAGTTTTTTAAACAAGATTGAGGAAATGTGCTATTTTAAATATTTATTGTTCTCCTTTCTGGAGAACACCCAAATACCACAAATTCTATTAAGAACAGGGCTAGTGGTTGGTTTGTTCTTGCAATTTGTAGTTTTCTTCACTTACTTCTTTTCTCTATACCCTTGGTATTTCTAAACTCGCTGATATTATCTATAACAAATACCTGGAAGATCCCTAGCAGACTCACATCCTTCTTTGGATTGTTTCTGTTGTGTTAGTGTTTTGTCAGATGTAATCATCATAATCCAGAGTTCAAAGGTGAATCAAGGTTCTACAGGGCAAAATTTTTTACCTTGAAAATATTTATCTCTATTTTCTTATTAAAGCAATGATGTAAATGACTTGGGTAACACATTGCTCTGATTTTTTAGGACATAAACAGTGGGGGTTAGCAAAATTTTTGATAATGGAGCCAAGCAGTTAGATCTTACTCACTTCTGCTATGAACCTTCTAGTACCATATGTCTACATTTTAATCTTGGTTTTGTTATTCTATTCACTTCATTGGTTTCCTGTGATAGTTGAGAGCAAAATATAGCTAGTTCAAGAAAATTCAAAGCAGTATCACCACTTGCTATCTATATTTTATAACTTAAACCAGCATCCCTCCCAGAAAACAAATAAGCCCATCTTCTTTAACACTATTTTCTTATAGTATTTTTCCATATTACAAGATATATAGCCTAGGATCATCAACTTTAGGATTTTTTTTCACATTTAGTAGTAATCCTGAATCATTCAAGCAAATAGCTATTCACTCTCTAAAAATATATCTTCCTTGTCCTCATTCAGGTATCTTTTTTCTTCTTTTATTTCTTCACCATTTTCTTCCTTCTCCATCTCTTTCTGCTGTTTCCTTGGTATAAAAAGTGTATTTCAAAGTTCCCTTTTCATTTCCTTATAATGTAATGTTTTTTATTAACCATATGTGTCAATAACCTGCACTGTCAAATGGAGAATATGAATATTTTTTTCAAGCATAATACTTTATTGCTAAGTTATGTCTTTTCACTATTATGTTTTTCTTTCTCTATTGGCATAAAACAAACTTGTAGTTACACATGCATGTTGTATATCTGTAAGATATATAATTGGCAGTTAAAACAATTATGTCTAATCCTGGACTCTAAATCTTAACATTCATGGTCATTAAACTATGCTAAAAAAGACTTAGGTGTGATTTGACATAGTGAATAAGCTATTCTTATTCCTACTTTCTCTTAAAAATGTTTAAAAAATCTTTTAAGTATTTCTACAACCCTCTTTAGCACCTACACTATTGCAAAAACCTTTTAAAAGGAGCTTCTATTTGATAATTTGCTTTCTATGTTTATAGTCTATTCACAATATCAGTAAGAATGAGTCTTTCAAAATAAGTTAAGTAATGTGATTCCTTTACTCAAATTCATGAAGTGGTTTACCATTTCTTCTGAATAATGACCACATTTCTTACATAGCCAACTAGACTCCATATTCTCTGAAACTTTGTAAACTCTCTGGATTTTTTCTTTAATTTAGTCACTCCAGTGATATTGGTCAAATACTTTGTTGAATAATGGCCAATGGCCAAATTTCTTTCTTTTTTTTTTTTTGGAGTCTAGGTCTTGCTATTTTTGCCCAGGGTACCACAGACTCAAGCAATCCCCAGCCTCATCTTCCCAGGTAGGTGGGATTACAGGCACGTACCATTACACCCAGCTATTTTTTTGGGACTAGGTCTCACTACATGCCCCCAGTGGGACTCGAACCATGATCCCTGACTCTGGCCGTGGCTTCCTAGTCTGCCCTTACAGGCATGCGCCACCATGCCAGGCCTCAAATTTCTTACATGGTCAACTAGACTCTATATTTTCTGAACATTTGTAAACTCTCTGGCTTTTTTCTTTAATGTAGTGACTCCAGTGATATTGATCAAATACTTTGCTGATGTTCAGATTAGTCAGATCTCTTTTCCAGCTTCCTTCAAACTTCTGGTATTATGGTACAAAATTACTAATTCTCTTACTCTTTCAAATCTTTCAAAAATGATTTTGTAAATTGCACTTACTCTTACAATTTTATTTAAATTGTACAATATATCATCCTTACCTTGTGACTTTTCTTTGTCACATAGAATTTATTATCTCTTTATATACTATAATTTATGTAATTATTAGATATTTTATTTTATTTATTCCTTTTTTCCTTATTAAAATGTAGGCTTTATTTTATTTGTTCTCTTTATTTTTAAGAGACTAGGTCTCGCAATTTTGCCCAGGGTTGTCTTGAACCTGCAGACTCAAGTGATCCACAGCTTCAGCATGCGCTGCCATGCCCAATATGTAGATTTTATAAGTTTAACTATTACATTTTTAATAGTCTTTGTAAATATTTGTTGCTGATTGAATTGTAAGCTACAGAAATCACTGAGAAGAAAAAGAGGATATAAATGGGTAGTCCTAAGAGTTACGAGGATAGTTTATTAGAGGATGATTATATCACTATTCTCTATAACCTAGACATGACTGAATTTTAAGAGACTGAATTTCCCGTAGAAAATAAAAAGGATATAATTTGGTGTTCTCTCAATGTACTTTAAGCTCTGAAATATGAAATATGAATAAAAGGGTACAGTCAACTTCTAGTTTTCATTGACCCCATAATATTAAAAGAGACCTCCTGGAATTGAAAGTAGTGGTTTCATAACTCTATAGAGAAACCACTTATTTTACAGTGAGTAGTAAACATATGGAACTTATATTCATAGGGTCTGAGCTGACTTGAAAATTCTACCAAATTTAAAAACATTTAGAATGCATTTTGGAGACATGGAATCATTATTGCTGCTGATCTTTGATAACATGATAAATGTCAACTTTCATACTTCATACCTTATTGAGGGCATTGAAAAACTGGATCTGGATGGAAATGAGACACTTGTAAGCATAACTAGATTTTATGTGACAGACTTCAAAAAGATACAATAAATGCATTATTTGAAGTTTTGTTCCTAGGTAGGAAAATGCTTATTATAGATGATTCTTATATCTTAAGAAAATTATCTTACTTTTATTTCCCTCTGATTTGTGCTTAGCACTTACTAATTTAAGGATCAGCTATCATTTTTGTTTGGGCAAGTAATACGATGGTATGAGTTCCCTCTTTTTAAGACATTATATGAGTAATGACTTAAGTTCAACAAACATAGATTACTTTTAATTATAGTTAAAGATTAGTTTCTGATAAAATGTTAGAAATTATGCATTTTTTACATAATTTTGGTAGTTCTAATTATTCTCTACATTGCTAAAATTTAACTTGACTATATGCACCTAGAGAATGAGAATTATATTACCAAAACAGATATCATGTTGGAGAACTATGAACTTATCTTAAACTCTACTAGGTATTACTATTTGATCTTAACAATATAACCTAGTTTCTGTACTTTCATTGAAGCTAAAACTGAAGACTTGACCAGTATAAACAGGGTCACAATTTGATGATGATTGTCTCTTATAATTCCAATATCATTAACATTTTGTTTTAATTTAAAAAATACTTAAAATTTGTCTATTCATCAAAATTATTCTATATTTTCCTTAAAAAAAAAACTTGCTAAATCATTACCTCTTGAAAACTTAGACTGCCATCTTGTAGTGAATGTGATTATCGTTCAATTGTATACATTCAATACCAGAAAAGAGCTGTTTACTTATTTTATCAACTAATGAACTAGATATTAGGTATAAATCTAAAATCCAATTACTTATGGGAAATATCTAGTAGTTTGATAGAATCCAGACATTTTTGATGAATAACTTGACAAGTAATTAAAAATAGTAGTCCTTGTTAATAGCTCTCTAGAAAATAAAATTAATGATACCTGAAATTGTTAATATGACTTCCAAAGGGGCTTGACTTTTTCTCTGGGAATTACATAAGCACTGTGAATATAATTTCTATTCAGATGAAGGATTTGAATCTAACCTGTTCCATAATTTTTTACAGTTGAAGAAGCTCTTCCGTTTTTACCTGAGGAAATATGCCTCTATTTCTTGAGGTAACTATAATCAACTCTTCAAAATAGTGCCTTACAATGTGCTGTCTGATTCACTTTAGGACCTAGCCCTATCTCTCATTGACCTATAAGTAGACTTATATCTCATATCTCATCAGGGACCAAAGATTAAGGAACAAAGTGTTACTATGAAGAGATGAAATAGACACCAAAATAGTTACATTATTTTGACCATCATATTGACAGAAACCTAGAGAATATTATTGAAACAAATCACATAATAAAGAGAAAATACTGAATGAAATGTAAATGGCACACATCAAACATTATTTTGAGTTACTAAGCAGAAATTTCAGATTCAATTTTTCTAGCTCAAATAATCAGGAATAGTCCTATCAGTTTGCTTCTTGGTTAAATGAAACATAAACTGAAATGTGGCCTGTGTTAAACAAAATTTA
This sequence comes from Uropsilus gracilis, assembly GCA_004024945.1. NCBI lineage: Eukaryota > Metazoa > Chordata > Mammalia > Eulipotyphla > Talpidae > Uropsilus > Uropsilus gracilis. Next base: position 24,845 of record PVHY01012464.1, on the reverse strand, counting down.
ATTGCCATAACTTCTTTGATGTACTACCTAGACTAATAGAGATTGAAGAAATATAGCAAATTTATTAAGTAAGATATGGTTACATATTCTAGTAGTTTCAAGAAGATGCTCTTTTAACCAAAGATTGGAGAATTATATTCAAAAGAACCCTCTTTTTTTTTTTTTTTTTTTTGGTAATTCTCTGTAGTATAGCATCACAGAAAAATGAAACAATCAAACTTCGATACATATACTTAATAGGAATGGTGGGATCTTATGGCATTAACAGTCCAATATTAGCAATTAACTTTTTTTTTAAGCAGGGTGATTGCTTTAATGGCATATTTAAATAATGAAAAATTAAGTTAAAACTGTGTTTAATAGCTAATATTAGATATAGATCTACCATATCACTCAGCACTTCTAATTATCTACCTGAAGAATGCAAAAACACTAATTCAAAAAGATATATGCACTGCTATATTCATTGCAGCCCTATTTACAACAACAAAGTTATGGGAACAACTTATTCAATTTCATATGAGTGCACAACGAAGATGTGTTACTTATGCACAATGGAATGTACTGGAAAACACACAAACACACATACACAAAAATACACACATACAGATTACTTTCTGTCATTTGTGACACAATGTATGGTACTAGAGAGGCTTTATTTATTTGTTTGTTTGTTTGTTTGTTTATTTTTTTTATTTTTGAGACTAAGTCTTGCTATTTTTGCCCATGGAACTTCAGGTTCACTTTGCCTAGGGTGCCACAGACTCAAGCAATCCCCAGCCTCAGTTTCTCAGGTAACTGGGATTAGTACTAGAGGCTTTTAGTAAGCAAAAAATGTCAGAAAGAAATAGGCAAATACTACATGGTTTCACTTACGTATGGACTATAGAGAAACAAACAAACAAAAGTATCGGAGAAAAATCAAAGCAATAATAAATACTGAAAATCTTGGGAATCTTACTGTAAAATTGAAGCTACCAAACTGTGGCACTGATATTCCCACAGAGCAGAGTGTGAAGGGTTCCCAATATACAGTTCATTGTTCATGGATGACTGTGGGTACCCTGGCGGTGAGTGTAGTATAACATACATCTTGAAGTTGAGTGACTCTATACCTGTGAATAGTATAAAGTGTCATGAACCAATGTTATCTCAATTTAAAAATATGTGGTATTTAAGATAAATTTATTCTTGGAGATCTTTAGCAATGGTTATTTGATCATATGTCTCTGCTACCAAAAAAAAAAAAAAAGTCTAGAGAACAGATATGTGACTTGAACTATTGAAATAGAGAGTAACGTTTCTTCCACAAAGATCTGAGTAATTTAAGATCTCAAACCTCTGGAATAAAGTTGAATCATCCTAAATAAGGAAAAAATGCCAAAAATATATACTGTTAATCCTCCTAGGGGTGACTGTGCACTGGGAAGTAGCAAGTTTTATAGGTTATCTAAACAATGGTTTTAAGTGATACAAATATTTGGAGGCCTGGAAGTTCACTCTGGTGCATCAGTGTGAATAGATGGCTTGGAGGGCAGATGATCAGCAAAATTTTGGTTTATATATCTTGGACCATATACACAATAGTTACACAAATTCATTTGTAGTTATTTTCCCAGAAAGTACAATTTAAGACACACTGAACAACTGGAAGAATTCTCACATTAGTTCTCCGACTCATGAAATGAAGGTGCTTATGATATAAGAAGAAATATGGAAACCCTAAATCTGCCCCTTTTTATCTATGAAAATAGTAAACTAAAATTAATGCTGCATTCTTGGAGACAGAAGTATCATTCACCCATCAGCATCTTCAAAGATACAGAGATAGTGAATAAATGGCAATATTTTGTGATCAACTTCTTATACAGTGTTTCCAATTACAACTCTTGTTGTAATAATGATTTTGTTATTGCAGAAAATCAGCAAATTCCTTAAAAAATGGTTTGCAATCATTTATCTAGTAAATACTTTTATTTTCTGAACATTTGATAGTAAAGACCATCAAGGGAAATTTACATTCAAATAACAAGACCTTAAGATACCCTCACAGTTTTGCCTTACGCTCCTACTACCATAGGTCTTATATCATAGTTAGGTAGCAAGGACTTTATCTTTTTCCTCCATAGGACATCATGCTGGATTATATAATTGATCATATTATATTGATTGGACCCATAGGATAGAAAATTGTACATAGTCAAACACATAAAACCAATTATGACCCAGAAAGTGGGAAAACATATACAAATTCAAAACCCTGCTAGGTTAGGAGATTCTAAAACTCTGGAGTTCTTTTCCTCCCTTTTCTTCCTCTTATATTTATTATTTGATACATTTACAATAATACAAAAATGGAAAGCAACAGAAAAAGTAACCAAGAAGAAAATGCATTTAGTACAGCTATTAAGAAAAATACCATGGTGATTTGTTAAAGCAAACTCATATCTTATATTTCAGTGGCCTATTTAAACTAAGCCAGACTTTAAGGCAAGTCAATTTTTGGGAAGCAAAAATAAAACTGACAGTCTTATAAAAATATAGTCTCTGGGTTTTTTTTTTTTAAATATCTGGATGATATTGCCCAGTAAGTTAGTCATGATAACTTTAAAATGAATGAAAATATCTCTGAAGTGAATAGAGTGCTGCAGCATTTAAAATGAATCATACAAGGAGAATGCCAAACATGTGGCCAAATATGAATTTCATTATCCAAAGTACATTTTTCTTTAAATTCACTTATGTGAATAACACATCTCAATTTCATATGATCTATTCTTAGATAGCTTAGGAAATAAGTATAACTTCTCTCTAAGCTGTTGTAAAAATGACAGTCAAGACACTAAATTGAATAAATTTTATATGCAAAGTAATCTGAGTAGCAGGGAAGACAGACAGTATAATAATAATAATAATAATAATAATAATAAATAGTCTCCTTTATTAAATAAAATTGATCTATGTAAATATGACACTAAATTTAACAATTGTCAGAAATTACCACTAGTGAATTTGTAATTCTAAATCTTGCAGAAGTCTAAATTGTCCTAGGGAAGAAATTTAAAAGCAGTTGTCTGGAATGTCAAGTGATCTAAGTAGCTCAGGTTTTTAAGGTTTTTATTTCCATTTTCAATTTAAATCCTTCTTAATGGTAAAAATTATTTTAAAAGCTTTCTAATAAGTGGAAATATAAAGCAAATTGAACTGATTCTTATTCTGTAGCATTACAATTGACAGTTTGTCAAACTGAAAGATGGCTTTATAAAAGCTATACATTTATTTACACTATTGTATTTTTTTTTACTTTTATGAGTACAGATGTCTGTCTCATTCTTCATGAGCAATGATATCAGTGTTAACATTTTAGTATTTGAACATCTAAGACTCTTCTACAACATAAAAATATGTAGTTTTAATTAAAAATTGATATCACCAATGATACCTTCCATCTCTTTTCTCACTCAATTCATCATATATTACAGGAATATCCCCTGGTCTATATAATTGTCTTCATTCTTGTTGACAACTTTCATCTTCCTTTTATTTTTCTGCACTGTAAAGTTAACAGCTAATTTTAATTGTTCTCTATAATGCAATGAGACGGTGGTTAACAAACACTTGGATGCCTTTCTAGTAGGTAGAGTTTGTAAAACAAAATATCTTGTTTCCCAAACTCACATGTCCAGTTAGATGCACTGTGATATTTGAAAGGTAGAAGCACTAAGATTGCACCTTCTATTAGAGGGCAACATTGTGTTTCTGGTGTTAATGTTACAACTTACTTATAAAAAAATTCCAAACTTAAATTTGAATAAGTTTAGAATTTATAAGCTTAGATTTCTTATTGTAGAAAAGTAGTTAAATTGCACAGGATTTACAACTAAGCACATGAAACAACCCCACCACCACTCCCTGCACCTTGGTTATTCAGGTAACACTGGTTTACTACACTGCATGCAATTTTGGAGGAGAAGTTCATACCTGCTCAGATATCTGCTACTACATCATTACTTTACCATAATATCCATATTCCTTCACACTAGTCCATTTGTTTCCACTCCCTCATCCCATCCCCTTTAGTAGCCTCTATTCTACAGTCATATTTCTAGGGTTTATTTTGGTTCAGTTTTGTCAGTTCTTCTGTTTTTGTTTTTTTTAAATATATTCCACTTATAAATAAAGTCGTCTGGTATTTATCTTACCCTTTCTGACTTATTTCATTGGGCATAATTCCCCTCAGTTATATCCATGTTCTAGCAAATCACAGGAGTTCATGTTTTCTTTTTAATAGCTGAGTAGTAGTCCATTCTCTATACATATCACATCTTCTTTAGGTAAAACTTATTGTTCCTTTAGCTCTTATAGACAGATAATACTTTTTTTTTTTTACCCATTCATTCAATGAATATGAAAATGAGAATGAAGATATTTCTTTGTGATGCTTATTTAGTTTGCTTTGGCTATATACCCAAGAGTGGGATTACTGGATCAGATGAGTCTATTTTTAGTTTTTGAGAATCTGCCATACTGTTTTACATAATGGCTGTGCCATAAACACAGTACTTTAAAGATTTATGATAGTGTATTTTGTGTTTAAAAATACTGTGGTTAAAATATGGCAATATTTTGACCAGTTCTTATGTCAAAATAGAAGCATGTGTATCTCTATAAAGCAGGTTAATTTACATAAAATAACATTTTTCTAGCTAACTTTTCATCCTGTCTTTTAATGTTCTATTTCTGTGAGAGTTCTTATGACTACCTCTGAAAGTCAAAGGGAAAAGTATAGAGAATTCTATGTTTTGGACTGATTGGGGTCTTAAAGAAATTGACTAAAGCTGAAGCTTTGGTAAAAACTAATGCTGAAATATTTGACAACAATGTGTTGGAGTTTTTAAGATATCATATTTATTCAGTTTTAATGATATTAATGCAAAAGAGTGTATAAAAATGGTAATATAATTGTGCTACTCACATTTTCACTTATTTGTGTTATTGGATACAGTTAGATGTATATGTATTAAGGGAACAATGCTATGTTCCAATAGTTGTTGTTATGATTCAAATTTAAAGGTCCTCTAATGCATTTTACCATGAAACTGGAAACACTACAAAACAAAAAAATCATGTAAGTATTGATAACATTTTTGAAAAATTTTCAGTTTGAAGACAAATATGTGGAGTTTATAATTCTTCCTATGAGAGTTTACACCAGCCAGTGGAATGTGTGTGAGGCACATATTGACCTAAAATAGAGAAGAATATTTTTGTTTGTTTTTGGAAGTCAGCAGCAATTGTCACCCTGAGAAGCAATGCCTTTGACATTGTAAGATGAGCAAAGAGGGTGAACACATTTGCAAGAAATTGTGCAATTTAAGATTTCTATATGAAATTGGCAAAAAAAAAATGCTTCCATAGTTTATTCCAAGTGTAAAAATGATTCTGTTATGGATTATACTATTTTCAGTACTTTGAGATTATTATTTTGATTCTTAAATTAAAAAAATTATTCAAATATTCAACGATAAAAGTTACCAGCCAAGAATACAGTATGTTGCAAGAACTCCTTCAGATGAAAACAAAACAAAACAAAACAAAATATAGAAAGGGTATCTCTAACTAAATATAAACAAAGAAAATCCACAGACAGAAAATGAGTAAGGATTTAAATAGAAATGTAAACTAAAAACAGAATAGCAATAACAAATCCTCATGTATCAACAATATTATAAATACAAATTTAATTTATCAAAAGGCATAAGTGGCCAGTTGGATCAAGAAAAAAGCAAATCAACTTTCTATTGTCTAGGATTATCCAAATAATTCTTATCTTATAAATGCTCAGAGTTGCAATCAAAATAATATATAGAAACTTGACAATTTTTTGCCTTTTTACTGTAACTTGTACAATGATAGGCAGGTCTTAGAATTTATGAATTATTCATTTTTAATAAATATATATTTTCTGAATTTAGTACCTGATAAATGCAAGAGTATGTATGCAATATATAGTCATCTATATTATGAATCTTAATGAGTATGTACATACTTATCATGTTACAAGAATGACAGCATATCTAGCTGAAGAATTAATTATTTAATCTAACTCCTGCTTAGTAGTAGTAGCATGATAAGCTATCATGTGACATGTGCTGTCAATATGAAGAATATGTAAATATTTTTGTCTTAATAAGTCTGTGAGAGGTATAATGAATTTTATACCACTCTCCCCTTAACCTCATTTTAGATTAATTTAAAATTATATTATACAAATCATAATATAGTAATATTTATATCACTTGATTTGAGTGTAGGATTTGGAGAAAATCATCAGGAAAGACAGTTTTTATCTCCTCCATTCAGGTTTAGATATTCATTGTTCAATTATTATTTATTTTCAATTTCAATTCCAAGCTAATAGATTTATTTGCCTTCTGTGACATAATACTTAGATTTTGGAATTTTTCTTGTACTTTGAAATTCAGGGTATTGTCTGTCATAAGAGAATTACTACTCTCATAAATTAGAAATGTGTTAAAATATATAAGACCTTTGAGTTTTTAAAAATGTGGAAATTAAGAGGAATTATATAAATAATAATTTAAGGAACACAATATTATGAATTTAAGAAACTGCAGATAATATTATTGTAGAGTATTATATAAAGTGAAAATAATAATAAATCTTATTATAGTGACAGAATGCATTATGTCATCATCTCATCATCATTTGGATGATGTCTTACCTATAGTACAACTTAAGTTTCATATGTAACCTAAAAGTTCTATGCTTCAGTTTTCACTTTTATAGTGGACATGATTTTACCTAACATAAGAGCTATCTTCAATATTGCATAAAATACAATGTGTGGCTTGCTTAAATGAGTGACATTCAAAACATTACTCAATACATATAAATTATTTCTACTGACTTTCTGTGGAATCACCTGAAACCCTTTACTTTCCCTGGATATATTTTCCCTGACTATACATAAAGGTATCCCCTACCCAATTATATTAATTTCTTTCCAAACCTATAATGGTACTATAAAAATGAATGTGGTAAATACCTGATGAAGGTCATTATTATGATCTCCATGATGGGGATGAAAAGAGCACATCTGTTAATTATAATCTGCTTCCATATAAAGGAGAAAGAAAATTTCCCTGCATCTTTGTGTTTCATGCAAGCACTCAAATTAGATGATACCTACCCACATTGTGAGTTCAATCTCCATTACATACTTTCCTTATTGACATGCTAATCTACTTTGGAAAGTGCCTCACATAGATAGTCTGAAATTCTGATTGACTATGGGCACCTCAGGGTCCAATGAAGCAGACACATAAAATTAACCACTGCATATATCAATGTAGAGCCTTCACCATCAGCACCACCATCATAAATTAAACAATTATAATTGTGAGCTTTAACTTAAATAAATATGATGAAAATAAAGCATGAGAGACGTTTAAAGTAAATGTTTCATAAAACACACATATATATATATAAATATTTAATGTATTTTTTCATGTTCATTAAATTAGATAATCACATCCATTTATAGTACTGGTAGATAGAAAAAATGAAACTTCTCCTCAGAAATCCATTTGGGGAAACAACTATGGCCAGTAAAAAAATGAAGGAAAACATAAACAGCTGGGACTATATAAAACTAAAAAGTTTCTGTTCAGCAAAAGAGACAATAAACAAAACAAAAAGAACCCCAACCGACTGGGAGAAAATTTTTGCCCTCCAGACAAGTGACAAGGGTCTGATAAAAAGATCACAAAGAGCGCTTACCGCTCAACAAAAACAAAGCAAAAAACCCACTCAAAAATGGGGAGAAGATCTAAAAAGACACTTCACCAAACAGGAGATACAAATGGCTAATAGGTATATGAAAAAATGCTTCACATCACTAATAATCAGGGAAATGCAAATTAAAACTACACTGAGATACCATCTTACACCAGTAAAAATGGTCCATATAAATAAAACAGACAACAACAAATGTTGGCACAGGTGCAAACTGGTCCAGCCACTATGGAAGACTGTGTGGAGGACCCTCAAACAATTGAAAGTGGACTTACCATTCGACCCAGCAATCCCACTATTAGAAATCTACCCAGAGGACATGAAAACATTAATTCAAAAGGACACCTGTATGCACATGTTCATTGCAGCTCTGTTTACAATTGCCAAGATTTGGAAACAAACCAAATGCCCCAAAACAGATGATTGGCTAAAAAATAATGTGGTACATGTACACAATGGAATACTACGCATCCATCAAGGAGGACAAACACATGTCATTTGCAGCAACCTGGATGGAACTAGAAAGACTCATATTAGCAGAAACAAGTCAAAAAGAAAAAGAGAAGTACAGGATGGTCTCACTTATATGATAGATATAGGAAAAAACAAACGAATAAGAAAGAATGAAAATAACCAATGGGACTGAATCATGGAGCAAGAGAGGAGGAGGGGGAAGAAGGTGAGGGAGGTAAAGAGAACAAAAGATCAGGATGGTTAACAAATGTTAGTGAAGTGGGAAACACAATAATGTACTAATGTAATATAAATGTACATATATATGCAAATTAAAAAATAAATAAATTAAATTTGAAAAAAAAAAAACAGAGGTTAAAAAAGGGTCAGGGTTATTAGGGAATGGAGGAAGAAAAAGAGAGTCATCTACACAGTGCCAGGCAGGCAGGAGAGCTGCTTATCCCCAGCATGGAAATTGTACTGATTCTTTTTTTGTCTTAATTTTTTTTTTATATATGTGTTTCACATCATTGTATTCCCTGGGGACCACCCACCACCTTTCCTCTCTAACCACTCCCTCCCATCTCCACCCCTGCTAGCCCCCTTTTATGGATCTCCACCCCTACGCATCCCTTTTATGGAATTTTCATGCACATGTCTATGGCCTAAATTGTCAACCGGACTAATAATAATAATAATAACAAGAAAGAAGAAGATGAAGAAAAAGAAGAGGAAGAAGAAGAGGAAGAGGAAGAAGAAGAGGAAGAAGAAACTTCTCTGAGAAAAGCAAAGGTAGAGAAAATTTCTTTTTAAATAGGAAAAAAATGATCATATAATCTCAGACTTTTAGTAGATAAAGTAAACCTCTGACTTCTCTTGCTTTCTTTCCAGTAGTCGGGCTTACAGTGGCAATAAGGCTTTTCATTGATTGTATAACCACGTATAATAGACTATCATTTTTCTTCCAAATGGGACTCCAATAGAGATTAAGTGAGAGGATACAGAGCAATACAATTTTCTATTTGCTTGTAGGAAAACAACAGCAGTAATAATAATAAAAATAACAAAATAACAATAAGCCAAAGTCAGTTCAAAATGAAAGTTATAGAATTGATCAGAAGTACATTACTGCTGTGAACCAGTATCTACAAATAAATAACTTGATCACCCAACTAGATCTAAAGTCCTAGATATCTTCTCATCCCATGCAAACTCTCATTAACAAGATGGACCTGAGTTTTACACTAACCAATTAACCCAGAGAGATTAAAGGTCTTGTAAAATCACATGAATGAGATATCAGGAACTCCTGCCACTCTGATTCCGGATCCTGCTCTTCCTGTTGCTTGTGCTCCAGAGTTTTGTCTGTCTTTTTTCCCAGTTATTTACCTTAGAGCTATCAACTTCAAGATCCATTCAGATTCCACTTCCAACATGATGCCCTGAAATGTAATTAAATTCTTGTTCTCCCTATTTTCATATTCCTTTAAACTTATTATATAGCAACATTTACATTCTTACTGCTCTATGGTTGGACATATGGAGACTAGCTTTAAAAATGCCTAACATATTTTTGTCCTCATTAATGTCTGTTAATTCTCTTAAGAATCTGAACAAGGACTGTTACAAAATTACAAAAAAAGAACCCAAACATTTCAATGATATTTTCTTTCTCAATTTCCTTCAGTTCAAAAAAATCAAAGATGCATATAATGAAATGTCAAAACTTAGGGAGAATAGCAAGAGGGAATTGTCCAATTCTACTTCTAATAGCCTTAGCTGAATCCCAGGGAGGCAAAAGAGGCAATTTGCAAGTTAAAATGCTAATAAACCCAAACCCAATTTTATAATCACTTTTCCTGAGCTGATAAGCTGCAAGTTCATGAGGGAGCATTGACAATTTCCTGAGAGGCACCAGAGAACACCCCAGCTCCTGTCATTCTAACTTTCAGCATATCCCCTCCTCCTTAAATAAGCTACAATTGGGGAAAGAGTAGGAGATGGAAGGAAGGAAGGAAGAAGGAAGAGAAGAAGTAAGAGAGAGGGAAGGAGAGGGAGAGGGGAGAGGATTGGAGGGAGGGGGAAGGAGGGAAGGAAGAAGGAAGGAATTTGGCATACAGGAAGGAAGAGAGGGGGAATTAAAGGAGGAGGCACATTTGGAATATAAAGAACAGCATAAGAAAATCAAGGAATTTGCATTTTTTAAAATAGTTCTCTTTCTAACATTTTTGTCAAATTCCAATAATTCATGTCATATGTTATATATAGTTATGGTGGCACTCAAAACACATAAAAATTGTATTTTTCTATTCATGAACATGTTCAAACTATATTTTCCAGTATTTATTTTGCAAAATGCTAATCTATCTGACAATCACTGAAAAATTGATATTTCTGAAATATATTAATAACATATGGCATATTATATTCTACATGAGCACTTTAATATTTCTAAGTTACAGCAATAGAAGACTGTATGACTTCTGGAACATGGTGGCTAGAAGGATCCTGGAGTCACTTCTACCACTGTAACAGCAAACCAGTATCATATTGGAGCATCTGGTTTGAAAAAGAATGGAGTATTTGCATCAGGTGAGGAAGGAAGGCCTAGCACACAGTCCTTCCAGGAATGCTACTGAGGCAGTGTAACCCAATGTTAAAAGGGACATGAGGAGCATTATCACACCCTTGGATTAAAGGGCTTGCTCTCCCATTGGGCACCCCAGAACTCAAGTTGGTAACCGCATGGGATAGAGGAGTGTATTCACCCTAAGTTGAAAATAAAGGAGTTCTCCTGTAAAAAACAGTATGATTCTGGGGAACAGATATCTCAACACTGAACACAAAGGGATTAGACTAAAGAAGGGGCCAGAGACTTAACTAAAGTACTTGCATTTGTTGAAATTAAAACCTCAGTGTGACAAGCAAGTAAAAGGGGCAGTGTCCTCAGAAACGAAGCTGGAAGCTTTCTCTGGGACCCTCTTTGTGTACTAAAGGTGCTGGAAAATGTCGTATTGGTTGAAATCAAATAAGGAGTCAGAATCTGGTGAATGACCTACCTGCCACCATCAGGAGCCTTTCCTTTTTCTAGTCGATTCTTATATCTACCAGGCTGGGCCATCCCACAATAATTGCTGAGGATTCAGCTTCCATAGAAAACTTAGTTTATAGAATTTGTTGGGAGCAGGAGGTGGTTCCTGTTCAACCAATTTCCGTAGTTTCTATAGCGCCTTAAAAAACATCTGTTCTTGGCTCAGTAGCTTCTGAGCAGGTTGCATTCTAGGAAGCTTGCAACTATGCATGGTATCTGTTTGTGGCTCACTCCTCTCATCCCTCTCCATCCCTCTCTGTTCCACTCTATCCTGAGCCTCAGAGGGACAACTTGCAGAAACTGATAGAATATCCCAGTGAAACCATCTGGTCATGGTCTTTACTGTACTGGGAAGTTTTTGGTTACTGATTCAATCTCTGGAGTTGTTTCTGATTTGTTTGGATTCTCTGTTTCTTCACAAAGCAATTTTGATAGTTTATATGTGCATGTTTATCTAGATTTTCTAGTTTGTTAGGTTATACTTTTATAAATTTATATTCTATAAATTTTAAAATTAAATTAAATTTATAAATTTTATAAATTATAAATTAATATAGCACTATTTTGAGCCTTTATATCTAGGTTATTAGTTGTAATATTTCCTCTTTAATATTTGATTTTACTTAAGTGTTCTATGGTTTTTCATTTAGCTTATCTAAAGGATTATCAATTTTGTTTGTCTCTAAAATATACCTCATTTTTCTTGTTTTTTTTCCTCTATTTTTTCTCTGTAGATCATTTAATTCTACCCTGACTTTTGCTAGTTCTTTCCTTTCACTAACTCTTGACATCATTACCTTTTCTTTTTCTAGTTTCTTGAAGTGTGAAAGTTATTTGAGGTCTTTCTTTTATCTTATGTGGGTGTTTGCTGTTAGAAAATTCTCTCTTACTACTGCTTTTGTAAATGTGTTGGTTTTCCATTTTGCCTCAAGATTTTTTTTCAATTTGAAATAATCTGTCTTAAAAGCCATTTGACTTCCCTTTTGACTAGTGGTTCTTCAGAGTATGTTGTTAATTTCCACACATTTGTGAATTTTCCAATCTTTGTTATAAACTGAGTTTCATCTGATAAGCAGAAAATCTGCATATGCGTTAAGTATTCTTAAGTTTCCTAAATAAGCCTTGTTTAGGATCAAACATATGATTTAGCCTGGAAAATGTATTATGTATGCTTGAAAAGAATATGCAGTCTACTGTTCTGGGGTGTTATATTCTATATATGTCCACTAGGTTCATTTAATTTAAAATATAGTTCAAGTCCAGTGTGTCCTATTCATTTTCTGTCTGAATGATCTGTCAATTATCAATAGTGGGATATCAAAGCTCCCTACAATTGTTGTTTGCCTATATCTACTTTCATGTATATATTAATATTTGCTTAATATACTGCGGTTCTCCAATGTCAGATTAATTTATACCTGCAAATGCTTTTACATAAGATTTACTCAAATATGTTATTGTTTTTTAGTTATGCTATTTCAAGATGTTCAATTGAGTATGATGCTTAAGGAACCTATTAAACTGTAATTTGTTATTATTTGAATGTCTCTATTCTTCTTAATTATACATGTTACTGCTTAGGTGAATATTCTAAAATTTCCTTCCTGAATTATTGAAAATTACCCTAATATAATTTCCAGGCTTCATTTTATTTTTGCCTATATCTTTTCAATTCAAACTCAGCTATGTAGCTCCTTTGTTTAAATAGTTACTTCTTTTTCCTTTGGTGTTTGGTGTGAAATAGAAATTCATCAGCATTTTAAAGGGATTTCAGGATTTATTCCTCTGTCTCTTTACTTCCATCTCCTGATAGTCTCATTTTAGCAATGAGACTGTTTTTGCATACCCAAGTGTTTTCAATATATCAAAATGCTGTATTGTCATGTTTTGGCCAAAATTAAGCTAAAACCTTTTTTTTTTTTTCTTCAGTAGGTATTTGCTTTTATTTGCAAGCATAGTTTAACCATAACTTTTTTACCCTCCATACCTTGGTAGTATAAGTGAAAAATACATAACTTATGATATGATGGCATGAAAAACCGTAAACTATGAGTTTTCTCAAGAAACTCAGGTACATGGTGAGTACATATTCAGGTACATATTCTAAAAATATTTTTATAATCTCTGAATCTTTATCTCTTCTATAGTATCTTTCCCCCTTTTAGTGTATCCTCTCATATATAACTAGCAAAGCTAAAATGTTAGATATGTACTGCTTAACCAAGAAAGTAACAGATATGATTGTTTAATATGTATTTTACAATTAAAATCTCTAGAAAATTGTCACATATAAGATTTCTAAATAAATGCTAAGTTTTTCTCCATATTCTATGAATTAAAGTTATTTCTGTTCTACATAGCTACGTAGATCCTAATTTGCCACTATTAAGCTCTGTTACAGATCAATCCACAGCACAGAGCTTACTAGTTTCTATAATGATATTTTGGGGAAGCACAATGTCTTCAATTTGAAGTAAAAATATCCGAACTGGAAAATATTTTCCAGAAGATTGTAGTGGAAATATTTCGAATTTATCTCAAAGGAATTTGAAACTGTCCTTGTTGGTTAGAAATATAAAATCCTTAGCTGTAAACAGTACATTTTACTATAGTTGAACATGCCTTCTGGTTCTGAAGCTTTTAGTGACCAAAATAAAGAATCAACAAAGATTGAAAGCAAGGATGCCTAAAGGAATATGGGTTTTGAAGCAGTTTTAGGTGAGCCTGGGAATAATTATGAAGGGAGTTTACTGTTAAAGAGCAAAAAAGTATGTTTCTTATGATTCTAAAATAAAATTTTACTAGACAATTAAATGACTATCATTCTTGTTTTCAATTAGAAAATTGCATTTGAATGTAAAGAATGGTGTAGTGAACTAAATGTCCTTATTTCCTTAAACCTCTTTTTCAGTAACATTTAGCAGAAAGAGTTCACAAAGTTAGCTCTACTTGTCAGATTTTCATATTCTAAACATATTTGTTTTTATTTTATTGCATTATCTTGAATTCTATGTCACCTGCTAACAGAGGGAAATAAAACCCATAAACTTGGAGGGCAGTTAAAACCCCTCAAATTCATTCTAAGTTGTAAGATAAGGCAGGCCAGGCAAAATTATGAATGAATCCCAAATTTGGTAAAGTGAATCAGTTAACAACTAAGAAAAAGATTGGCTCTTTATTGTGGTTTACCTGAAAATAAGCTAGCAATGTTTAACATTATATTATTAGGCCATTTGACTTTCATGCTGTCAGTAGTTATGTGTAAGTATGGAGAGGGTAAAATTTATATATAAGAACTAAGACTCCATAGGAAGAAACCATGAACTGAAAAACCTTAACTGATGGGATGAGTCCCCAAATATGAAAAGAAAAATTAGCTCAAGTCAAATAATCTGTATTTAATCATCTGCAAAGAAAATTGCTTATGCCTAAGATTTAAAGAATTTTTTCTGTAATCTTCCAAATCTAAGTAACACACTGACTTCAAGTATATATATATATACTTGAATAAATATACATATATTTATTCAATATAAATAATATATATCAAGTATATATAAATATATATATAAATAAATATATATATATATCAAGTATATATATACTTGAATAAATATATATATATTTATTTATATTGCTAATATTCATGTAGAAATAATTAGTTTTTAGTCACTAAATCACACAATCAACCAAAAATACATATATAAAACCATAAACTACTAGTGCTCTATATTTATTCTATTCTTGTGATTAACTCAGTTTCACTGCACAACTCCATAGAGTATAGAGATGGAGCAGTGAGTGATAACTAGAGGGCAGGAAACCTATATTTACATCTTCTTTTTTCTAGCTGAGACTTTCAATTTCTTCATTTGTAATATAGACTACATGACATCTGATATTTGTTCTAATTCAGGCATTCTGTCATTGCAGAACATTCTTGTTGCAAACTGCTTAGGCAATATTGCACAACCAAGATCCATAACAATAAAGGAAAACATGTCTTCTAATGTGGGTGAAAAATTTTTCATGAATTTGGGGTATAACATCACTCAGTAAGCCTATTGCTAGAAAAATTGAACCCAAATTCCACATTGCTACCAAGGGTTTGTATGAGATGAGAGGACATCTAGGACTTTAGACAACAGTAGTAATATTTCTGATCATTTCTATAAATAACTTTAATTTTGAACTGACTTTGGTTTATTGTTATTTTATTATTGTTACTGTTATTGTTTTCCTACAAGCAAATAGAAAATTATATTGCTCTGTACCCTGTACCCTCTCACTTAATCTCTATTGGAGTCCCATTTGGAAGAGAAATGATAGTCTATTATGTGTGGTTATACAATCAATGAAAAGCCATATTACCATTGTAAGGGGAATACTGGAAAGAAAGCAAGAGAAGTCAGAGGTTTACTTTATCTCCTAAAAGCCTGAGATTCCATGATCATTTTTTTTCCTATTTAAAGAGAAATTTTCTCTACCTTTGCTTTTCTCAGAGAAGTTTTATTCTTTCTATCTACCAGTACTGTGAGTGGAGGTGATTATCTGATTCAATACAAGTGAAAAAATACATTAAAATATTTATATATGTTTTATGAAACTTTTACTTTAAATGTCTCTCATACTTTATTTTCATCATATTTAAGTTAAAACCCACAATTATAGTTGTTTAATTTATGATGGTGGTGCTGATGGTGAAGGCTCTACATTGATATATGTGGTGGTTAATTTTATGTGTCTGCTTCACTGGACCCTGAGGTGCCCATAGTCAATCAGAATTTCAGACTATCTATGTGAGGCACTTTCCAAAGTAGATTAGCATGTCAATAAGGAAAGTATGTAATGGAGATTGAACTCACAATGTGGGTAGATATCATCTAATTTGAGTGCTTGCATGAAACAAAAAGATGCAGGGAAATTTTCTTTCTCCTTTCCTGCTCTTAGTCTGGACACACATTACACTTACTTCTGCCTTTCAAGTCTTCAGACATGAACTAGAACTCACAGCATTCATCCTAGCTAGAATGACATCATCTCTTGGATCTCCAATTTGCAGACAGCAGATTATGGAACTTTTACACTTTCATATTTATCTGAGTACCTCTTAAATATAAAGTCTGTATATATATATATGTATATATACATATATATATGCATACATATAATGTATGAAACAGAAATGTGAGGTCTATATATAATGTTTTATAGACTATTTTATTTATATACATATATTCTATTGGTTTTATTTCTGTGGAAAACCTATCTAACCTGTTATATAACCAAAATTCCTAAACACCAATGCACTGTTTTTGCCTGAATAATTTTTCTCATAGGTTAATATCTTTCTAGAATATGAGCTCAACATCTCTTAGATCTCAACATTTAATGGGGCTGATTGAAGAAAATGCACAGAAAACATTATATTGCTTTAGAATATAAAACTCCAGTACTATACTCCAGTTCTTAAGAGAGAATTTTAGGGAAAAAAAATCAAATATAAAATATCTGAAAATAAATTTCCTAAAAAAAAACCCTACTTTCCTGAACTATATCTTTCCCATATTTGAAGACTATAGCATTCAATTGTAATACTCCTCTGCCTTTCTCTGGAGATGCCATAGAAAAATGTTTGAGCAAGTTCACAGAGTTTTTTATTGAGACAATTGGATTGAATTGGAAGTCCTACATATGATCAATAGAAGATTAACTTTTAATTCTTTCTCATTTACAAGATTCTTGTCCTTGAATTATAGATTAAATTTTATGCTACTTTTTCCCTTATCTGCGACTTACAGGTTAATAGCACAAGGACTTGGGGAAATTTTATTGAGTGGCGAGTTTACTTTTCATGATATATAGTATAACATATATTCAAATCATTTTTAAGTAAATTAAATGATACATGAATGATGCTGAAAGCTAATGGTACATAACAAGACATATACAGGAACAATAATGCCTTTTTATCCTGACTTAGTAAATACTCACACAAGAAACAGAGGTGATGAATAGTAAAGAAATGTTATCTTTTATTTTATAGATCTTAGATTAGTATTTTTTGAGAAGAAAACAAAACAATGCAGATTTTTAAGAAAATCTTTAATAAGTCAGTTAGTGCCTTTGTGTGTTTCCTGTGAAATGGAAATTAAGAACATTTATCAAATGTATACAAGAATTATGATGGGATATTCTGCTTCCTCCCTATGTTGAATATCATTGTTCCATGGCAGGATATGGACTATGCTGACAACATATTTCAGCTCAGTGTTAATAATAATTGGTGGCAAATAAATTATTCCTCTTTTACAGTAAGATAATGAACATGAGGTGTGAATATGCTGCAGTTATTTTGATGAAATTACACAGTAGTGAAAATTTTCCATTTGATTGTCTATGCCTTATGAAAATAGGTCATTACCTACATGAATTTGCCTTCACATCTGCCAATGTTACCCATTTCACAATTACTTAAAAAAAAAAAAAACTATGAAACTGACCTTTACAAACAAGTTACTGGCAAAAACATCTTTGTATTCTGCTACACAAATAATTTAGCTAAATATGCTATCCGCCCTATAGATACAAACCCAGTACAAGGTGAACTAGAGTTGCTACCTTAGGTGAACTGGTTACCCAGATCATTACTCATCGCTAATTTTCATAGCAGAAGAGTTGCCCACAAAAGATAATATTAGGAAATGTATTTGGTAGGTGTAAATTCACCAAAAACTCAATAAGAAACATGTACCTATTTTTTTAACAATAAATATATGGCCTTCACAATAGCATTAGCATCAAGAAACAATAACAAGAGGAAAGGAATATAAAGAGATTTTATGTGCAGATGGTGCCTTGCTATTTATCACTGAGCCACAAGCAATTATCCTGGAAATATTGAGATTAATAGGCCCATTTAGTGAAAGAGCTAATTGTGAGAGGCATTGGGATAAATCTGAGCTATTTTCCATATCAAAAGTTTTCTCTAGGGCAATTGCATTTTCAACAGAGTTATAACCAACACTCCAAAGCCAGTTTTTTCTCTACAATTTTAGGATGATCATTTTAAGGGAATGTGATTATTCTGGGACAGTGGGGTTATTTACCGATAAACCTGGATAGTGGCACTGTCTAACAGATGCCAATTACTTGAATATTTTCAGAATTTCAGCTTCTCTCACATGCTTCTGGAATTCTCTCCTCTATACTTTAGAATGTAACATAACTCAGCATGTTTTGATAGTGATTTCCAATTAATTAATATTCATGAATAGCAAACATTTGAAAAGATTGGGATTTTTACCAGACTGATAACTGGGGAATTTGATACAGTTTCCTTAAATCAAGTCAACATGCGGTGAACAAAAACAGGCAAAGCAGTTTTAAGGCAGAGGAATATATCACAGGACTGTAAAGTTGACTAACAGAGAAATAAGACAAAGAATTCAGAAAACAGATAAACCCAGGCTACTAGATACTAGTTGTATCGCTGTATAGATCAGTTACTACCTCTAATACTGTGAAATGGAATTTAAGATTTTGTAATCAAATATATCTATATGAAACATTTCATCAAAACTAGTAGTAATGTAAAAAATTTATAAATGTTAGCTTTGCTGATTTTTGCAAACTGGGTATTTATGCTCATCTCAAGCAAAGGTAATTATTGAACATCATTTTATCAGTTGACTTTAAATTTCCCTAGGTTATTAAAAAGACATACATTTAAAGTAGACTCTTGATTATGTTTGTAGATTTCTTGACCATTAAAAAATGTTGAAAAAAACTAAAAGAAAGTATAATTATAAATATAAGTATACGTACACCAAAATGTTTTCCATATGAAGAGCTACCACTATAGAAGCCAGATAATTCTTTGAAACTCACTGAAAAGAAAGCATTTACAAATTGTATTTTTTTGACTAATGGTTTATCTGCTGTATATTTTTGTGAAGCCCATAAAAGATAAGTCAGAGAAAATACATATTTGAAAATACGTATTATTTTGTTACTCACAAAAGGTAAAAATGCAACAGTAATTTGTAGGAGTGATGGGAGAAACTGAAATCATTATGTAACCCTATGTAACTTGGGTTACCTATTTAAATGACAATTATACTAAGCTTTCTTGATTAACTGGAACTAAACAGACTTATAAACAGAATATAAAAATGTTAGTATTATCACAGTTTCTTCTTTAGTTTTGTGTTAGAGGTGATAATAATAAGCATATTTTCTCATGGCTATATATTGATGTGATCAGTCAAATTTCTCTTGCTCCAATAGAGTATATTCATGGAACAGTGAAGTAAATTGGAAATGAATTAGAAAAAATATTTAAGGAATTAAATAAAAAAAGTAGTTTATTTCATTTGGAAGTTCCCTGTATATATAATCAGGGAATTAACTCTAATCCACTGCTGCTCCAGTGTGATGAGTAAGTAATTTCTTTATTTCTTTTTTTTTTTTTTTTTGCATTCCAAAATGATATTTTATATGGTGTAATAAATATATTTCCAATTCAATAAATAATTTTAAAAGAAGTTCAAAAAGTCCACTTTTTTGTTACTAGATTCCAAGACATGCTATTAATCAACCAAATTGAACCACATGTTTCACAATTGTTTACTTAAACCCTCACCGATAAAATCAGTGAGGGGCATTAACCAGATAATAGAGAAGACATGTATGTATGTATTTGATAAAGGACCAGCTATGGAATATTTTCATCTTTCTAAATGTGAGTCCATATCAATTAGTTACTATTCTCTATTTCAGCTATAACCACCCAACCATGAATAATCAATCAGTAATCAACTTGTTTCTTCTAAGTATTTGCCTATGTTGAACATTTCACATGACAGATTCATATGACATGTCTTATTTTGTAACTGGCTTACTTAATATAACATGTTAGTAGGGACAGTCACTTCGTAGCATACACCATAAAGTGAAACAGAATGTGATTGTATGAATATAAATTTTTATTTACCCTTTGAATTTTCTCCACTTGTTTGACTACTATGAGAAATGCAAAGAGCATATTGTTTTGTTTTCTATACAAGTTTTTGCGTAGATTTTTTTTTTTTTTTCAGTTTTCTTGAGTGTGTAGAAAGGAATGGAATTTCTAGGTCTTATAGTGGCTTTAGGTGTAATTTTTGGAATAGCTTCTAAAGTGTTATCTGCAGTGGTTGCTGTATTTTTCAACTCCATATACCAAGTATGTATATAGGCTTCAACTTACCACTACCTCATCAAAACTTATTATATTGTACATAATTTATGTTACCTGCTAAGTGTGAAGTAGTATCTCTTTTCAGTTTTGCAATTGTTTAGTTTATAGATGTCTGGATTTGTAGCAACTCAAATATATTCCAAAAGTAAACTATTCCTAAAAAACTTTTTGGTTATAATATATATCATGTTATGTTTCTTGCTGCAAATTAATATATAATAATAACTAACATAATGATCTTAAAGATAATGTATTTATTGAGTTTAAATGTATTAATTCACTACTGATTTGCATACTGGTCAATTTCTGGGGCACATCGTTAGCTTTGTATTTGTATAAGCCTCACCTCTCCCATACTAACACTCAAGTGTCATTCCCACTATCAAATTTAGTATACTTTCCTTTCTCTCTCCCTCCCTTTATCACCTGCAAACCACTATATTTTTTACAGAGGTAAACATAAAACTCTTTGCAGAAAACATAGGTTTGAATTCCTTGACATTGGTGCAGGTAATGTTTTATTTGGATTTGACACAATTGTTTTATTTGGAATTCGAACAAATCAATTTGAAAAAAAAAAAAGAAAAGAATAATGAACACATGAATAATGGAAGAAAAAGGAAAGGTACTTTAAAAGGTGGTCAGCAAACTAGTAATCAGGGAAATATAAATAAAACTACAAAGATATGCCACTTCACACCTGTTAGCATGCCTGTTACCGATCAGATGAGAGAGCAAAGGCTAATGAGGAAGTGTAGGGTGGCACTGGAGCATTGCTGGAACTATAAAAAATAGTAACAAATAGGAGGTTTCTTAAGAAATTAAATACTAACATGTGATCTGATAATCCTATTTTGGACTACAAATTACTACATCCATTTGTTAATAGAAATATAGATTTAACCCATCTCTCCCTTATACACATTTTTGAAACAAAATCATGCCATTCATATCTTCTCTTTTTCCCCTAGAAGGGAGAGTTTAGTTAAATATGACTTTATTTTATTTCTTTTATTTATGAAAATGTGTTTTTATTTCATTATAAAAACTATTATTTTTTGAGCAAGTGTTGGTTTACAACAACAACATATGATTTATCTGTACCCTCACATTTATTGCAACATTTTTAAAAATAGCTAAATATGGAAAAAAACTTCAGAAATAGATGAATGAGTTAAGATGTCTCTACACACACACACACACACACACACACACACACACACAATGGAGTAATACTCAACCTTAATAAAAAAGGAACTCTTGTCTGTGCAATGTGATAATATGGTTGAACCCAAAGAGCATTATGCTAAATGAAATTTCAAGCAGAGAAAGAAAAATGCAATATGGATATGTGGTATCAAAAACAAAATTAAACACATAGAAAGAGAATAAAAAATAATATTGATAGTTATGGGAGTTATGGCTCATGGGAGAAACTTGAAATCTCTTTCACTGCATAGAATTCAACGTCAAAAGAAAAATTACAGCAATAAACTGAAACTCAAATATGTGAAAATGTTGTTTATAATGACATTGCAATATTTTTTAGATAAACATTAAGTTTTTAGCAACTTTTTTTTCTGAAATTAATAAATAATGAGATAGTATTAGGTAGTTTATCATCCCTCCTTTTCCAAACAAATTCACTTCAGAGACTTCTAATTTTTAATGAACAATAGTCATGCCTTGCCTTTCATTGAATAACTGCAATTAACAGATGTAAAAGGAATGATAAAATTAGAAAGTCACTGTTTGCAACTACTTGTAAATAATATATGCAGGCAATGGTTTAGCATCTTAATGGATGCTAAAACCATTAAGAGAAAGGTTGATGGAAAACTTTACAATGGATGGATAAGACCGAAGACACCTAAATCTACTTATCTATGTTAAATTCACAATTATAAGATTTTTAATTTCCTGACTTGATGCAAAATGGAATATATCATCGATAAAGAGATTTTACCATCACCAACAATGTACCTGAATATATCTAACTTCTCATTTTAACATTGAGGGAACTTTATAGGCCAAATGACTTTGAAATAGTCATTTTATTACAGTATTTATATCATAATATTTATTTTAATAACAAACATTTAAAAGCACTATCAAGTTCATGTAAGTTGCATCTCAATTGAACACACTATATAAAAATACACATTGAGGTAACGATAAATTTAAACATGAACTGATTAATAAATTTTATCAAAATATCGCTATTTTTGTGTGATAATAGCTTTTTGCTCATTCTTTAAAAACCCTTATCTGTTCATTATGCACGCAGAAATACATTGGTGGAATGATGTAAAATCGGAATTCTGTCTTTCAATATGCTAATACAAATTAAAGTGGTTAGAGGTCTGTGAATAAACAAAATTGACTGCATGGTATTAATTCCCAATGCCTGGTGATGAAATGTGATAATTCATTATTTCTCTTTTTTAGTTTTTGCCAATCTTTGACAAGTTTCATTGAGAAATTGATATTGCCATTTTGTATATTTAGTACTCATTGTCAAGATTGTATTAAAAAAAACAGTATCTTCATTATCCTCTACTAAATTTTCTTTCCTTTTAAAAAATAGATTAGATTATCCGAAATTAGTTTCCAATTGCTCTATTTTTTAGATAACTTAGGGTTTCAATTTTTTTGAGAAATATTGTTTATATTTTGTTTAGGATAGATTCAGTTGAAACTTACAGATTTACCTAGCATTCAATATGTGTGTGTGTGTGCGTGTGTGTGTGAGAGACAGAGAGAAAGAGAGAGAGAAAGAGAGAGAGAGAAGGAATACTTTGACAAAGAGAAAGGAAGGAAAGGAAGAAGTTATATTACTGTTACTTTTCTCTCATATAATTAATATATACTGTTAAAAAGAAATTACACATTGATAAATTTGCTCAGGGTAGTGCATTTAAGAAAATAACAAGATATTTTAAGAGTAATTGGATTATTAATCATATGCTTACCCTTCCCAGGTAAAAGTGAAAAATTAAGACAAACAATTTCATTAGCTTATGTGATGAGAACAATCAAGAATTAACCTGTTGTGCACCCATAGCACCCATAATTTACATTCTCTGTCTCTTTCACTTTATTTAACTACTTCTTAAAACTCAGCTTTCAAAAACATGTAGTGCCCTGAAAGAATACTGTGTTAAGTATGTAGAAAGAATCAAGTTAGTATCTTGATGGTAGAATTGTGGATTATATTACATAGCAATATTTTAAAGAGTATCTTTAAGGAAATAAAGTATATACTGGAGACTAGGCATATAAAAGTGAAAACAGAGCAAGGAATAGATGCAAGTAATACTTCCAAGTTTTCTTTGAAAAAATAAAAGACGATGAGAATTGGTATTTAAATAAATTTAGACAGTGCTACCTTGGGAAAATGCCCAGACTGAAGATTTTATTCCATTCTCTTATTTATATTCTTGCAAAGATTGATTCAATTTACATGCTTCCTGCCTCAGTTTCTCCTCATGTAAAGTTTTTGATTTCTGTATTTACAATTCAAATATCAAGTTAAACAAACTGGAAGATTTTCTGACATTTCAGGAAAAAGGCATACTGCACACTTCCAATTATATGCAAATTACCTTAAAATGGTCTATACTTACCCATGATACTAAACTTTTACAATATGTGTGCAAAGTAATTTTAATCATTCTTTTGCTTGAATTATATGACTCCACCCTTAGTCTTCAATTTTAATAAAAAGACTTTCTTTAAAAATAAATGTATTACAATTTATATATGACATGGCAATTTAAGCAATGCACTTATTTTTATTTTTATTGTTCTCTAAGGATTTGGCAAATAGAATTACCACACCTGAAATGCTCACCAAGTATTGCTCATATTAAGAAAGAAAAAAATTGATCAGTCAAATAAAACTAGACCGATGATAAAGCCTAGTAATCTGACTGTGGAATAGATTTTGTTGGGTGTAGAGGGGATGGTAAGAGAATGAGGATGGTGGGGTGTGGGAGGGAAAAGGTAAAGCACAGTGAGGAGGGGGATCATAATAGGTTGTTGTGGAGGACTTTAAGTATCTTGTTATTGGGTTTGGTGCGGTGACATGCATCTGAGAGGTATGATGCTATACCCCTGAGTCATATACAATGTTGCCTCAATAAAAATAGGATGAAAGAGAGAGAGAGAGACAGAGAGACAGACAGAGAGAGAGACAGAGACAGAGAAAAAAGAAAGAAAGAAAGAAAGAAAGAAAGAAAGAAA